>OX359287.1:37250106-37502606 GCA_947179155.2 Hedera helix
TTTTCTCTATTTTGGTTTTTGTGCATAATTAGTACTCCATCATTTTCATTATATAGGTCGTTTAAGAGATGGTTATACATATTAAGAAATCTCATTAATATTAATGTTAGTTTGAAATTTCATTACTATCAATGCACTAATTAATTACTTTTCCTTCTCTCTCTCTTAATTACTCCATCTTAAAGAGTAAAGTAGGAAATGATTAGATTTTCTCTCCTAAATATATGCAAAACAACTTATATTTAATTTGGAAGGAAAAAAAACTTCTAAAAAAATCTTTATAATAAAAATGAGTGTGACGCCCCCAAATCTGGGCCCACACAGCTCAAACTTGAGTCGTCAAAAGACTACAACAAAATTATTACAACAAAGCACAACGTACTACAATACAGTGTATAATAATACACAACTAAGTCTTCACTATTATTGCCACACTATTTTACAAAACGTGAAGACTATGATAACTATTCCTCGGACCCTCACTCCATTCCCCGGCTAGACCCTGTTATGTTTTCATTTTCTGTTGAAAAACAATGGAACAAAAGAAAGGGTGAGCTCAAATAGCCCAGTAAAGAATATCATGACTAAGATAATGACGAATAAATTATCATCAGTCTTCAACAGTTGAGTTCTTGATAGAATACAATAGACTACAAGGTTTATATCAAAAACTGCAGTTAAATTCTTAAACAACGTTCAGATCAATAATAGCAGAGGAATGAGTAATCTATTAGAAGAATAATGCAGACTATAATGTCCACTCGGTTCTCTTTTTAGGAAAAACATCATCAACTTTTATCATCTGAAATATCATTAGTCAAGATAATACAAATTCACAGTTCCTGATCATAATCATGCAGATCAACAGTTCATCTTTGCACTACGGGCCAAAGATATTCAATATAGCACCAACGGTCATGATTATACCAGATTCAGCCTTTGGTCATAATCATACCAATCAACAGTTCATCTTTGCACTACGGGCCAAAGAGAACATTCACCACGTGCCATAAAAGACACCGAACAGATGTATCGCCTTTAACCTATTATATCGCCTTTAACCTATCATCTGTTCAACAAATATATCACATTTGTGCCTCCGGCCACAAATATTCACCACAGCTTGATTCTTGATGATTAGTACAAATAACAGTGATACAAATGATGAACAGAAGAAACAGGATAAACAATAAGTATCAGAAGTTTACTTTGTGCAGATTCAAATAATGTCCAAATTGTCAACATGATGTGGAGTGAAATTTAAAAATGATATTCAAGATCCACAGTTCAGAATAACGGTTACAATTCAATAGAAAGGTTCACGTAAATAGGAAGGTTCAGTTGAAATAATGAAGTTCAACTATTATGGAACATATAATATTTTCAGGAATTATAGAAGCAATAGTTCCATAATAAATTTCGATTTAGGAGTATGAAAGAAAATAATATCCCTTACCGTAGCAGGTTTGATTAACAAAAGGTGAAGGAAATTAATACAAAGGGTTATTCACCAACAGGCGGCAATCCGCTCCGTAAGGTTATTCCCACAATTTAATAGAATTTGAGTACAAAGAGTTATTCACCAAACAGGCGGCAATCCGCTCCGTAAGGTTATTCTCAGAGATTAATAATGAATGAATACGAAAGGTTATTCACCAACAGGCGGCAATCCGCTCCATAAGGTTATTCCCACAATTTAATACATGAAAATAAAAGGCACGTCTTATGAGTAAGGAAGAAACAATATTATTATCGAGAATCAAATAATGATAATCCCTTACCATAGTACGTTTGAATAATGGAAGATGAAAAAGATGGTATCCCTTACCTCAACACGTGACTGGATATTGATTTAAATGAGGTTGATTAACTTGAACAGTACACGTATACTTATAGATCTTCACAAATACTCAAGATGACTTAAGCACACTTAGAGAGAACTTTCACAAGAAGTATTTAGAGAGAGAAAGAAAGAACAAGTAAGGAAGTTTATGAAAAATCCTTAAGTTAAGGCTTCTATTTATAGCCAAAAATCTTATCATTCCTTTAATCTAAACCATTCATTTAAATATCATCTTTTAATCTACACCATCCATTTCAAATTTTATATTATCTTTAATCTACACCATTCATTTCATATTGCCTAATAATCACCTAACTTTATATTATAAACAAATCAATTCAATTATTCAACAATATTTCACACTTTAATCTACACCATTCATTTCATATCACCTAATAATCACCTAACTTTATATTATAAACAAATCAATTCAATTATTCAACAATATTTCACACTTTAATCTACACCATTCATTTCATATCACCTAATAATCACCTAACTTTATATTATAAACAAATAACTTTATCAATTCAATTATTATGACTAATTGTTATAAATACAGTATAGTTAGCTCTTAGATATCAAGTCAATAAATTAATGAAATACAACTGTTTAAAAAACATCATAATAGAGATAACAATAATGTAAAAGAAAGCATACGTTACTGTGTAATGACAATTATTGATTCAATAATGTGAATTACTGTGCATATGTTACTGTGACAATTATTAGGTTCAATAATTTTAAAAACAGTGCAGCAACAATTATTGACTCAATGATATAAAATACAGTGTAATGACAATTATTAAATCAATAATGCAAAATACTGTGTAACAACAATTATTGAATTGATAATATAAAATATTATGCAGTGACAATTATCGATGAAATGATGTGTAACAGTTACGGTGTCAATTATCAGACCAATAATATGAGACACTATGCAATACCGTGTGTTACTGTAGAGTACCGTGTGCTACAGAAAATACCAAAAACTACTGTATGCTACTATTCTTTTATCACCGGTATTTTAACAGTTCTGTTGACTATTTTTATTTAAAAAGGTTATTTCCGTCGTTTTCTATATCCGACAAATATTCCGTTGTGGGGTCCACCAATAATTTGTTATTTCGGCGCCGTCGTACGACACGAATATTCCCCGACCAAACGAATATTCCCCGACAAAGCGAATATTGTCCGACAAAATAAAATTTGCACATAACATCCTTAACTTTTAACTTTATCGATTTAACCACTTACTGTTTCAAAAAATATATATATATGAAGAAAAATTAAATTTTGTATTTCATAAAATTCGGGGTCTTACAACCTCCCCTCCTTATGAAATTTCGTCCCCGAAATTGACGTACCTGACATATCGAAGAGGTAAGGATACTTAGATTTCATCTCAGATTCTAGCTCCCAGGTCATTTCCTCAGTATCTTGGTTCCTCCATAAAACCTTAACTTGAGGTATAACCTTTGAGCGTAGGATCTGCTCCTTCTTATCCAGGATCTTAACATGTACCTCCTCGTATGTTAAATCCTCTGCTATAACGTCTGGTTCTAACTCAATGACGTGGTTTGGGTCCTTCACATATTTACGTAACATAGATATGTGAAAAACGTTATGGATGCGAGACATACTTGGTGGTAAGGCTAGTCTGTAGGCTACAGTTCCTATTCGATCGAGGATTTCAAATGGGCCAATAAATCGAGGGTTGAGCTTTCCTCTCTTTCCGAATCTCGTAACCCCTTTCCATGGAGAAACACGTAAGAATACATGATCTCCGACGTTGAAGCTTTCGTCTCTCCGATGAAGATCAGCATAACTCTTTTGTCGTTCTTGTGCGGTCTGTATTCGTTGTCGGATCATTTGGATCTTTTCGGTCGTCAAGCGTACCAACTCGGGTCCCAACAATTTTGCTTCTCCTACCTCATTCCAACATATTGGAGAGCGACACTTCCTTCCATACAAAGCCTCGAATGGAGCCATGCCTTGGTAACTGTTGTTGTAAGAAAATTCCACCAATGACAAGTACTTATCCCAACTTCCTTTGAAGTCTAATACACAAAGTCTCAAAAGATCTTCGAGGGTCTGGATCGTCCTTTCCGATTGTCCGTCCGTTTGAGGATGGTATGCAGAACTAAAACGTAGTTCAGTGCCTATAGCTTTTTGTAGACTGATCCAAAAGCGTGAAGTGAATCTAGGATCTCGATCAGAAACTATGGAAACTGGCATGCTATGCAATCTCACGATCTCATTTATGTACATACCGGCAAGACGTTCAAGTGAAAAGTTTTCTCGTATAGGCAAGAAATGAGCAGATTTGGTCAATCTATCTACGATCACCCAAATTGCATCTAAGCCTTGAGAAACTTTTGGAAGACCCGTCACGAAGTCCATATTGATGTGTTCTCACTTCCATTCGGGAACTTCAAATGATTGTAATGGACCTTTAGGAACTTGATGCTCTGCCTTGACACGTTGACAAGTTAGGCACCTTGAGATAAACTCCGCAATCTCTCTTTTTATATTGTTCCACCAAAATGTATGTCGAAGATCTCGATACATCTTGGTACCTCCTGGGTGGATTACAAACGGCGTGTTGTGTGCCTCCATCATGATTTTATGCTTTAATTCAGGATCGTTAGGAACACAGAGTCGAGAGTTGACTCAAAGTATTCCTTTCTCGTCGATTCTTGCTTCGGGAATGGCACCTTCTTGTACTTTCTTTATCATGTTTATCAGTTCCGGATCGGTAGCTTGAGCAGCTTTAATTTTATCGATTAAAGTTGGTTCTACTCGCACGTGAGCAATCTTCGAGTGGGTCCCTGGTGTCTTTAGCTCTATCTCCATCTTTTGCAAGTCGTACAAAATACACTTTTGTGTTGTCAGCAGTGCACTTGTACTTGCATAAGATTTTCTGCTCAAAGCGTCAGCTACAACGTTCGCCTTTCCCGGGTGATACTGGATTGTGTGGTCATAATCCTTTAACAGCTCAAGCCAACGTCGTTGTCGCATGTTGAGTTCCTTCTTGGTGAAGAAATACTTGAGACTTTTATGATCCGTATAGATATCCATTTTTTCTCCGTATAAGTAGTGTCTCCAGATCTTCAACGCGAAAACGACTGCTGCCAACTCTAGATCATGAGTAGGATAATTTTTCTCATAATCTTTGAGTTGTCGAGAGGCGTAGGCTATAACCTTTCCATGTTGCATAAGGACACAGCCTAGACCTTTGCCAGAAACATCGCTGTAGATAACAAATTCTCCTGATCCTGATGGTATGGTCAGAACAGGAGCTGAAACCAGTCTCTTCTTGAGTTCTTGGAAACTTTTCTCGCATTCCTCGCTCCATATGAATTTTGTGCTTTTCCGAGTAAGCTGCGTTAATGGAGTGGCGATTCGAGAAAATCCTTCTACGAATCTCCGATAATAACCAGCTAGACCCAGAAAACTTCGGACTTCGGTTACTGTTTTGGGTTGTTCCCAATTTAGTACCGTTTCAATCTTCGCAGGATCGACTGATATTCCTTGACTAGAAATCACATGCCCAAGAAACGCGACCTCCTCAAGCCAGAACTCACATTTCTTCAACTTGGCATATAATTTGTTTTCACGAAACTTTTGTAGTATCAATCTCAGGTGTTGTTCACGATCCTCGCGACTCTTGGAGTATATGAGGATGTCATCAATAAAGACAACCACAAAATGATCCAAATGTTCCTTGAATATCCGGTTCATCATGTCCATGAAAGCTGCAGGAGCATTAGTTAGTCCAAAAGGCATGACTAAGAACTCATAATGCCCATAACGAGTTCTGAAAGCAGTCTTTGGAATGTCCTCAACTTTAACCTTTAACTGATGATATCCAGAACGGAGATCAATCTTTGAGAAATGTTGAGCGCCTTGCAATTGATCAAACATGTCATCAATCCGAGGTAACGGGTACCTGTTCTTGATGGTGACATGGTTCAATTCTCGGTAGTCAATGCACAATCTCATACTCCCGTCTTTCTTCTTCACAAATAGAACAGGAGCACCCCAAGGTGATGCACTCGGACGAATGAAACCGGTATCCAACAATTCCTGTAGTTGGACTTTTAACTCTTGAAGTTCAATGGGAGCCATTCGGTAGGGAGCTTTGGAAATGGGCTTGGTACCGGGTTCAAGATCAATATAAAAATCAATTTCACGGTTTGGGGGTAAGCCAGGAAGTTCTTCAGGAAAAACGTCAGGAAACTCATTAACAATGGGAATATCATTCAAATTTGATGTATTTTTGTTCAAATCAGTGACATGAGCTAAAAAGGCTTGACATCCGTTTTTCAATAAACGAATGGCTTTATGGCTAGAAATAACAGTTATAGATTTCAATGGTTTAGTTGCTTGAATTTGCATGACAGGTTGATTAGGAATATGAAAACTAATAATCTTATGAAAACAATCAATTTTAGCATGATGGGTAGTCAACCAATCAATTCCTAAAATCACATCAAATTCACGCATCTCCAAAGAAATAAGGTCAACAGGTAATGTGAGGTTGTTGATTTGAACTAGGCAAGATTTATAGACAGTAGATGTAATGGTCATTTCTCCTAATGGGGTTTCAACTGATAAGTCAAAGTCCAAGTTTTCAGGAGTTAAGTTTAAACGCTGAGCACATGCAGGTGAGATAAAAGAATGGGTAGAGCCAGTATCTAACAAAGCGTAGACTTCACGAGAATTTATGAATAGCTTACCGGTTATCACCTCGTTCGAGTTTCGCGCCATTTGGGATGTCACAACAAAAGCTCTCCCTTGAACTACATATTTTCCCTTATCTGCGCTAGCTTTTGGTATCATCATTGCAGCTGGACTTGATTTTGTGGCAGGACAAAACCGCGCAAGATGACCCTCTTTCCCACAACTGTAGCACTTTTTGGACTGCTGTGTACAGTTTGGGCTGATGTGACCTTCCTGACCACACCTATAGCATCTCACTGGTGGTCGATCTTCTCCCCTTAAAACTGGGGTCAGTGCTGGTGCTGGTACTGGTGCTGGTGCCCTTCCATAATTATTATGGAATCTCTTTCTTTTGAAATTGTTCCCACTGGATTATCCTCTTCTGTTATTTGATGTGGAATTACCACCGAAGTGTTGGTTACCTACTCGATGGTTCTCGTTCCTGTGGTTGTTGTCATTCCTTTCTCTATGTTGCTCATTAACTCTTGGCTGCAATGTTTCATCTGTTTGCTCCACCCTTTGAGCCCTATCCACAACATCTGAATACAAACTAAATTTATGAGAGCTAAGTTGTTGACGAATTTTGAATCTCAAACCTCTTAGGAACATCCGACTCATTCGTGCTTCGTCATCCACAAGATGGGTGGCAAAGCGAGATAACTCGGCAAACTTGGCTTCATATTGGGAGACTGTCATGTTTCCCTGCTCTAGCTTAATGAATTCCACCTCTTTCATATGGCGGATGCTTTCTGAAAAATACTTCTCGTTAAACAGTTCTTCGAATTTTGTCCAAGACATTTCGAGTGCTGAAGGTTGGATACGTTTTACCGCTTCCCACCAATGGTCCGCCTCACCTCGTAACATAAAAGTGGCAAATGACACCTTCTGATCATCAGCGCATTGTAAGACATCAAGTATTTTTGTCGTCTGCTTCAGCCATGCCTCCGCTTTGAGTGAGTCAGGCTTCCCGTGGAATTCAGGTGGTCCCAATTCTTTAAATTGCTTGACAGTGACCATCCTCAAATTACCAGCGTTTCTATCGTTATTATTGACTGGATTTCCTCTTGCTTGATTCTGTATGAACTGCATGAAATTCCTAAAGAATCCATCGTTCATCATGTTATCAGGAACATTATTTCCTGAGTTCGCAGGAGGATTTTTTTGGGGCCTCTTGATTCTCGGCTACATTCGCTTCAGGCATTCCATAGTTAACCTCTTGATTTTCAGATGTCATACTAAACTGTTGTCACAAAATAATTGTTAGTTCAAACAAATTAACTCATCTCTTCATGTTCCTACACTCAAATCGATTCATTAGATAAAAAAAAAATCTAATTTAGGTAGGACACACTAGTGATTGATTCTATTCGTCTCTCCCCTCCTAGTTCTAACCCCAGATCTCCATTAAAGACCATATCCCTAAGCTCTGATGCCAACTGTGACGCCCCCAAATCTGGGCCCACACAGCCCAAACTTGAGTCGTCAAAAGACTACAACAAAATTATTACAACAAAGCACAACGTACTACAATACAGTGTATAATAATACACAACTAAGTCTTCACTATTATTGCCACACTATTTTACAAAACGTGAAGACTATGATAACTATTCCTCGGACCCTCACTCCATTCCCCGGCTAGACCCTGTTATGTTTTTATTTCCTGTTGAAAAATAATGGAACAAAAGAAAGGGTGAGCTCAAATAGCCCAGTAAAGAATATCATGACTAAGATAATGACGAATAAATTATCATCAGTCTTCAACAGTTGAGTTCTTGATAGAATACAATAGACTACAAGGTTTATATCAAAAACTGCAGTTAAATTCTTAAACAACGTTCAGATCAATAATAGCAGCGGAATGAGTAATCTATTAGAAGAATAATGCAGACTATAATGTCCACTCGGTTCTCTTTTTAGGAAAAACATCATCAACTTTTATCATCTGAAATATCATTAGTCAAGATAATACAAATTCACAGTTCCTGATCATAATCATGCAGATCAACAGTTCATCTTTGCACTACGGGCCAAAGATATTCAATATAGCACCAACGGTCATGATTATACCAGATTCAGCCTTTGGTCATAATCATACCAATCAACAGTTCATCTTTGCACTACGGGCCAAAGAGAACATTCACCACGTGCCATAAAAGACATCGAACAGATGTATCGCCTTTAACCTATTATATCGCCTTTAACCTATCATCTGTTCAACAAATATATCACATTTGTGCCTCCGGCCACAAATATTCACCACAGCTTGATTCTTGATGATTAGTACAAATAACAGTGATACAAATGATGAACAGAAGAAACAGGATAAACAATAAGTATCAGAAGTTTACTTTGTGCAGATTCAAATAATGTCCAAATTGTCAAAATGATATGGAGTGAAATTTAAAAATGATATTCAAGATCCACAGTTCAGAATAACGGTTACAATTCAATAGAAAGGTTCACGTAAATAGGAAGGTTCAGTTGAAATAATGAAGTTCAACTATTATGGAACATATAATATTTTCAGGAATTATAGAAGCAATAGTTCCATAATAAATTTCGATTTAGGAGTATGAAAGAAAATAATATCCCTTACCGTAGCAGGTTTGATTAACAAAAGGTGAAGGAAATTAATACAAAGGGTTATTCACCAACAGGCGGCAATCCGCTCCGTAAGGTTATTCCCACAATTTAATAGAATTTGAGTACAAAGAGTTATTCACCAAACAGGCGGCAATCCGCTCCGTAAGGTTATTCTCAGAGATTAATAATGAATGAATACGAAAGGTTATTCACCAACAGGCGGCAATCCGCTCCATAAGGTTATTCCCACAATTTAATACATGGAAATAAAAGGCACGTCTTATGAGTAAGGAAGAAACAATATTATTATCGAGAATCAAATAATGATAATCCCTTACCATAGTACGTTTGAATAATGGAAGATGAAAAAGATGGTATCCCTTACCTCAACACGTGACTGGATATTGATTTAAATGAGGTTGATTAACTTGAACAGTACACGTATACTTATAGATCTTCACAAATACTCAAGATGACTTAAGCACACTTAGAGAGAACTTTCACAAGAAGTATTTAGAGAGAGAAAGAAAGAACAAGTAAGGAAGTTTATGAAAAATCCTTAAGTTAAGGCTTCTATTTATAGCCAAAAATCTTATCATTCCTTTAATCTAAACCATTCATTTAAATATCATCTTTTAATCTACACCATCCATTTCAAATTTTATATTATTTTTAATCTACACCATTCATTTCATATTACCTAATAATCACCTAACTTTATATTATAAACAAATCAATTCAATTATTCAACAATATTTCACACTTTAATCTACACCATTCATTTCATATCACCTAATAATCACCTAACTTTATATTATAAACAAATCAATTCAATTATTCAACAATATTTCACACTTTAATCTACACCATTCATTTCATATCACCTAATAATCACCTAACTTTATATTATAAACAAATAACTTTATCAATTCAATTATTATGACTAATTGTTATAAATACAGTATAGTTAGCTCTTAGATATCAAGTCAATAAATTAATGAAATACAACTGTTTAAAAAACATCATAATAGAGATAACAATAATGTAAAAGAAAGCATACGTTACTGTGTAATGACAATTATTGATTCAATAATGTGAATTACTGTGCATATGTTACTGTGACAATTATTAGGTTCAATAATTTTAAAAACAGTGCAGCAACAATTATTGACTCAATGATATAAAATACAGTGTAATGACAATTATTAAATCAATAATGCAAAATACTGTGTAACAACAATTATTGAATTGATAATATAAAATATTATGCAGTGACAATTATCGATGAAATGATGCGTAACAGTTACGGTGTCAATTATCAGACCAATAATATGAGACACTATGCAATACCGTGTGTTACTGTAGAGTACCGTGTGCTACAGAAAATACCAAAAACTACCGTATGCTACTATTCTTTTATCACCGGTATTTTAACAGTTCCGTTAACTATTTTTATTTAAAAAGGTTATTTCTGTCGTTTTCTATATCCGACAAATATTCCGTTGTGGGGTCCACCAATAATTTGTTATTTCGGCGCCGTCGTACGACACGAATATTCCCCGACCAAACGAATATTCCCCGACAAAGTGAATATTGTCCGACAAAATAAAATTTGCACATAACATCCATAACTTTTAACTTTATCGATTTAACCACTTACTGTTTCAAAAAATATATATATATGAAGAAAAATTAAATTTTGTATTTCATAAAATTCGGGGTCTTACAATGAGGGAGTACAATAGTACTGCTGTCATATGCAAAGAAAGCGTTGGAGCTAGACCAAATGGTGAAGAGGCTATGGTGAAGTTGAAAATCAACTTCACCATAGTAAGTTGTAAAGTTTTTTTATTATATTGTCACCAATATACATTTAGGGGCCGTTCGGGAATGACTTTTTTTTTTAACTTAAAGTTAAATTTTTTGTAGATTTATAAGTAAAAATGTTTGTCATCACTTTTACTTATAAGTCGAGAATTATAAGTAATAATTGTGGATGTGTTCGGTTAATAATAATTTATAAGTTAAGTAAAATGTAAAGATTACTAAAATGTCATTTAGTAAGAAGAATGTTAAAAAAATAAAAGAGGACATTTTTGTCATTTCATTAGAGTTGACCAACTTTAAAAAAATGACTTATAAGTCATTTTTTTTAAGTTCCAAACACTTACTCTTTTTTTTTACTTTTATTTTGACTTATAAGTAAAAAAAAAGTTATGGCCGAACACTTATTTTAACTTACGAACTTATAAGTTGGGTTGACCAACTTATAAGTTGGCGCCGAACACCTCCTTAATGTAATAAAAAATCTTATAATTTACTATGGTAATCAACTTCACCATAACCAAATCCGGTGAAAGAGAATGGTATTCCAAAGCTATGGGGTTAAGAATTGTGATTCCCATTTCATTAGTGATTCATATAGCTACGGTTGCTTTACTGAAAATGCCCATTATACATATTTATGCCCTTTGCTTTACTGAAAATGTCCATTATTTTCTTGTAAGTTTTCTTTTTAAGTTGACTTATTCGGGATTTATATTTGGACATTAGTTCGAATTTGTAATGCAGATTTTGGGAGATTGCTCTTGGAGAAGCTCATGAAAGCAAAGCTGCATGCCTTAATTTATGCAACATTTATATGTAACACTAGGGGTCAAGGGCTGATACCCGGCCGAGGTTTTTCATTAATTACAGACTCGTATTTAATTTATTGATGAATGAATGTCATGTTTCACCAAATTCATATCCCTTTAATTTCTTATTATTGGCTGCTGGATAACACTACCACAGGCCTAAGGAGTCTGTTTTTTATATTATAAAAGAACTATGAGTTTTTTAGTGATCGATCTTTGTAGAGTATTATAAATTTAAAAATAAAGTTTATTATTGTAAAAATAAGTATACAATTGGCCTTGCCCTTTTCTTTTCCTTTCCCTTTTTGGTTTGGCATGTGAAGGCTTATAAGTTTGAAACTAGAAATTGAAGAAACTAACATGCACGATTCATTTCCATGCATACTTTCACAAATTATACTTTCCATCTAATATTACAATAATAGTAATGGGGAAAAAAACCCGAAGAGAACAACAGAAAAAATTATTTAAATCCAATTTCATTATTAACTCAAATTCATCATATTTTTCTTACTTCAAATATTTTCTATTAATAAAGACCTTAACTTAAATATTGTAAATAAGCTTTCAGCAATAATATCACCAAAGGGTACGAATAAGGATGCCTTCAAACGTAATACCCGGTCCAAAAGCCAAAGCAAGTCCCCAGTCATCTCCATTCTTCGTCTTCAACTCCTCCCTCATATATTCCAACACATAGAAAATTGTATTGCTACTAACATTCCCAAAATCCCTCAATGCCCTTCTGCTACAATCCAATTTACAACTCTCTAACCCTAGATTACTCTCTAAACGGTTAAGTATAGCCGGTCCACCCGGATGAACCGCCCAAAAGAGATCATTAAACTTCTTCAAACCAGCCTTTCCCATAAGTTTCTTGCAAAATTCCTCGATATTATCCTCTATCTTTTGAGGCAAATCTCTACCAAGTTTGAAATATATACCGTCTTCGGAAATCTTACCATCGATCACATTTTGTGTCCCGGGCAAGAATTGCTGCACCGCATAGTTTAGTTCCATGAAAGGTGACTCCCCGGGTGCTATGGGATCGGTGCCAATAATCACTGCTGCAGCTCCATCACCAAATAGTGCAGCCCCAACTAGGTCATAGGGACGATCCTATAAGGCAACAACGCAATATCTTCTTTTAATTAGTGAGAGCTAATATAAACACACACACACACACACACACACATATATAAATTTTGATTCCACGATGTTTAAGTTTGGTCGAGTTTTTGTCAACGGTATAGAAAAATATTGCGCCTGTATATATCGTGAAGAGGTACATGAAAGCCTTTGTTATTCACCAATACAACTTTATATTATAAAGATTCAGTATTTTTCTATAGTCTGATGACATATTTCTTGTCAAATTTTGAACTTTATGGAAGCCATATCCACTTTTTTATTACGTAAACAAAGTTATCAAGCAAAACCTTAAACATGCAAAAAATGATCACAGAGAATTTGTTTACCTTGTTTGGAGGCCGGAAACCTAGAATGGTAGTTTCTGATGTTGTTAACAAAACCCTACTTCCCGGATTATTTTCCGCAATATCCTTGGCAACCCTAAGGCCGGTAACACCACCATAACAGCCGAGGAAGTAAAGCATTACGCGTCCAACATCACTTTTTAGGCCTAGCTCACTGGCAAGGTAAAGGTCACCACCAGGTAAGCGAATTTCACTTGAGGAAACATAAACTATATGTGTGATATCCTCTTTTGATCTGCCCCATTCCTTAATGCAAGTAAGGCTTGCTTCTTTTGCCATCTCTATGACTGCTGGATTTGCTATTTCAAGCCGTTGTTTGATTGTTGGTGAGCCTTCGATTGCTAGCTCAGGGTATTTGTCTAAAATCTCTTTGGACATCACTGTGTATCTGGTTTTCACTGTAGTTGTTTTACCTACCAAAATAGAAGACAAACAAAGAGATAAGTCATGGTGATTCCAACTGCAAGCTAAAGGTACACCAATAAAAAAAAGAGAGCTGCATTATAAAAGGTTAAAATTTCATTTCTCAAGTTGCCTGAAATTATTAAATGTGACATATATTATGGAATAGAGGTAGTATTTACTTTCATTAAAATATGTTCCCTCTGTAGCATGAAAGAGTCGTATTTGTAAATGTTTTTCCTCCCGAAAAAAGTCCCATTTATTTTATGATAATTTAAAGTAATGTAATTTTCTCAAGAATATATCCTTAAAACTTGGTAATAAGAATCTTTTTGTGGAACTGATATATTTACCATATCAGTAAAGTGAGAGATCTTCAAAATGATCAAGAATATGCTGTGCAATCCATTTGATTTAGTCTTACTTCCCCCAACAAATCGAGGAACTACACACGGGCTTAAAGAACTCTAAAAAGTGAATTAAAATCCTCTCCATTATATAAATCCTTTAATTTTTCCTAATAAACATTCAGGACACAAATCTAAAGTGATTTAAATAGATTAGCTAAGTAGTAGCATGCACAAAATATACTTACACAAGCGTTCCAATTTCTCTTTAATGGCAGAATCTTCACATTTTGTATCGCGACAAAATCCCTCAACCAAGCATTCTTGCGGGATGAGTTGGCTGGGAAATGCCTTTCCTATTGCGAGTATGGTTGCTTTCCCTTTGGTAGGAATGCCCCGTGTGGTGCCATTGCTGTTTTTAAGCTGAGACATGGTTAGCAAGAAAGCGACCAGTTAATTACTTGGTGGAGAGAGATTCATAAAAAGCTAGGACAGATATTGTAATATCCGGTTTGTTTTTTTTAAAAGTCCCACATCACCCACTCTCCTAAAATATTTCCCTTCCTTTAGCTATAAATATAACTCTACCCCTTTGGTTTTAAGCCACCAACAATTAAGACCTTCATTTTGAGAAAGGCTTTGTTGTGAGAGGGGTTTTTATAAAAGACCTCCTTAGTTAAAAATTTTGGTGTCGAGGGCGTAGGCAATCTTCGGTACTCATATTTTCGGGTATGTTCTTATTTAAATTTTTGTATTGTTATTATTGTTTTAAGTATTGTATTTAGTTTGTTAGTTAGTATTTAGTATATTTTGTTAGTAATTAGTATTTTTGCATTGTTGTTATTTTTGTAGTTTTAATTATTGTTTTGTATTTAGATTAATAGTAAATAGTTTTGGATTAGTATTATTGATTTTAATTATTGTTTTGTATTTAGATTAATAGCTAATAGTTTTGGATTAATATTATTGACTTTAAGTATTGTTTTAGATTATTATTTTAGTAAACTTTAAAGTTTTGGAATAATGGTTTAATTGTTTGGAAAATAATTAAAGATTGAAAGAATATTTTAAGATATACTTATAGCTATTTTAAAATGAATAAGAAGAATGTTGCATAATAGAATTATTCTAATAACGTTTAATTGTCCTGAATTTATATTTAGGATCTGTTCAGCTATTAATTTTGTGTTCAGCGATATCGAGGTAAGTGATTTTCCGAGCTATTTAGTATTTTAAAATTATCGTTTATAATTATGTATGCTTTAGAAATTATTCGGATGCCTAAATGTATTGTTTCAAATATTGTTATTCTTTATTTAAGGCTTCCATTTGAATGAAAATGTTACACTTATATTTTGTTAAAAACTCGGATCAAGTATTAAAATAGAATTTTGATTTAGAAAATGAGATTATATGATTTTGAACTGTGAAATAAGTATAGTTTTGAATATCGAAAATATTGAGAAATTGCTTTTAGAAACCTCAGTCCGACTATGTATTGAAACCGTTAGTGTTTACGCTAGTTCCGGAACAATTTAGGACCTACTAAGGCGCACACCATTAGATACCCTTCGGGGGGCGCTCTTCGGGGCGCGTGCATGATAAGATACCTTAGTAGGGGGCGTATCATTGACATTATCGAACATAAGGGCCGTGTTACAGGGCTGCTGTAACCTTAGTCGTTCTGTGGATTAAAAGATACATCGAATATATTGAACTTATCGAAATCGTTGATCGAATATATTGAGCTTATCGAAATTTGTCTTTGAATTGTATTTTGTAATTATTGATTTTGATTTTGAAAGTAAATATTGACTATTGTTATTGAACAAGAAAATGTTATTTCAAAAAGGTATATTTATTACTGTTATTGAACAAAAGGTATTTCGAAAAAGTGTTTTGCAAATAGTACTTGATCCACCTAAATAGTGAAGATTGTTACTTGCTGGGCTTCACCGCTCACCCTTACATTAACTTTTACAGGGTCCATTGTTAAGAGTCGAACAATGTGGATGCTTTTGTGGATGGCTGAAGTCCTTTTAGTTATGGCGTTATTAGTATTTTGAATTTGATAAGACTTTTGTTTAAGGGAGCTGCGTCTCCGAAGTTATGTTTTCGGTATTTAGTTTTTGAACTCATGTGAAATTTGATAATGAAAGATTGTTCGATTTTAAGTCTAGTATCGTTGTGTGGTTTTTGGGCTGCGCTTTTGATATTGTTGCCTTGCGAGTCCTTCGGGCTTGCGGCGTGTGGCATTCCGAACAAGTGATTGGTTCGGGGTGTTACAGAGTTGGTATCAGAGCGGTGGCCCCTCGTAGTGTGTTAGGTTGAAAAACCTACACATTCCCTGGGGAGTGATTTTGGGAGTTAACTGTGGGTATAGTTTTGACTAAATTTAAGAATTTGGAGTGAGAGATAGAATACGGTGAAAAATATTTGCATTGTCTGATTAGTTGTTATTTTGCATTTTGAACTTAAATTTTTACGGATTAGTATTTCGTTTACTATTGAATAAATTGATATATGTTTTGATACTAGTTTTGTATAGTGTTGTTTAGTGGGGATTGCTTTATTGTGTAGAAAATGCCGCCTAGAAGAAGTAACTCTACTAACAATGATAGTGGCGCTGATGGTATGACTCAGCTAGTTAATACCTTAGCCCAATTAGTACAAAATCAACAGTCTGGGCAACGTGGTATAGTAGCAGAATTCAAGCGATTGAACCCGCCCATATTTGAAGGAACTACAGACCCTGCTATCGTTGATAAGTGGATTCAGGAAATGGAGAAGGCGTTCGACTTGTTAGGGAGCACTGAAATTAATAAGGTGACGTTGGCGGTTTACCAACTGCAGGGTGGGGCTTATGATTGGTGGCTTATGGAGAAAAGGAAGCATGAGGGAAATCCCGTACCCTACACTTGGACCATGTTCAAAGAGGCATTTACCAACAAGTACTTTCCTAGAACAATTCGAGCACAAAAGGAGAGGGAATTCATTAGGCTAGAACAAGGGAACAAGACGGTTGCTGAATATGAAGCCGAGTTTGCGAAGCTCGCTAAGTATGCACCGACCTTAATACCAGATGAGGTGACAAAAGCCCGTAGGTTAGAGGACGGGTTACGTGTCGACATAAGGCATGGTGTTGCGTGTTTTGAGTTACCCACATATGATGCGGTGCTTCATAAGGCGTTAGTAATTGAGAAGGGCCTAATAGAAATTGAGAATGGAAAGAACGGCAATCGAAAGAGAGATGAGTCATTCGGGGGAGAGTCGATCTATGGGGGACCAACGAAAAAGATAAATACCCAAACTGTTAGATTTGGAGAGAATCAAAGAAACCAAGAGGACAAATTAAAATGTGGGAGATGTGGTAGGAACCACCCAGACAAAGAATGTCATTGGAATACAGGTGCGTGCTTTCATTGTGGTGAGTTAGGTCATAAAATTTCGCAATGTCCCAAGAACCCTCCACCTAAAGGAGATGCAAGGAAGGAGGAAGTAACTATAGCAAGTCCAAGGCTAACTCGAGGACGTGTGTTTCAACTTTCAGGCAACCAGTATTAAGGTATGTAACTATTTTGTTATTTAAACATGTTATTTTTAGATATACGCTTATGATTTGAAAATTTGGAGGACCAAATTTTTTTTTTTTAAGGGGGAGGTAATGTAATATCCGGTTTGTTTTTTTTAAAAGTCCCACATCACCCACTCTCCTAAAATATTTCCCTTCCTTTAGCTATAAATATAACTCTACCCCTTTGGTTTTAAGCCACCAACAATTAAGACCTTCATTTTGAGAAAGGCTTTGTTGTGAGAGGGGTTTTTATAAAAGACCTCCTTAGTTAAAAATTTTGGTGTCGAGGGCGTAGGCAATCTTCGGTACTCATATTTTCGGGTATGTTCTTATTTAAATTTTTGTATTGTTATTATTGTTTTAAGTATTGTATTTAGTTTGTTAGTTAGTATTTAGTATATTTTGTTAGTAATTAGTATTTTTGCATTGTTGTTATTTTTGTAGTTTTAATTATTGTTTTGTATTTAGATTAATAGTAAATAGTTTTGGATTAGTATTATTGATTTTAATTATTGTTTTGTATTTAGATTAATAGCTAATAGTTTTGGATTAATATTATTGACTTTAAGTATTGTTTTAGATTATTATTTTAGTAAACTTTAAAGTTTTGGAATAATGGTTTAATTGTTTGGAAAATAATTAAAGATTGAAAGAATATTTTAAGATATACTTATAGCTATTTTAAAATGAATAAGAAGAATGTTGCATAATAGAATTATTCTAATAACGTTTAATTGTCCTGAATTTATATTTAGGATCTGTTCAGCTATTAATTTTGTGTTCAGCGATATCGAGGTAAGTGATTTTCCGAGCTATTTAGTATTTTAAAATTATCGTTTATAATTATGTATGCTTTAGAAATTATTCGGATGCCTAAATGTATTGTTTCAAATATTGTTATTCTTTATTTAAGGCTTCCATTTGAATGAAAATGTTACACTTATATTTTGTTAAAAACTCGGATCAAGTATTAAAATAGAATTTTGATTTAGAAAATGAGATTATATGATTTTGAACTGTGAAATAAGTATAGTTTTGAATATCGAAAATATTGAGAAATTGCTTTTAGAAACCTCAGTCCGACTATGTATTGAAACCGTTAGTGTTTACGCTAGTTCCGGAACAATTTAGGACCTACTAAGGCGCACACCATTAGATACCCTTCGGGGGGCGCTCTTCGGGGCGCGTGCATGATAAGATACCTTAGTAGGGGGCGTATCATTGACATTATCGAACATAAGGGCCGTGTTACAGGGCTGCTGTAACCTTAGTCGTTCTGTGGATTAAAAGTTACATCGAATATATTGAACTTATCGAAATCGTTGATCGAATATATTGAGCTTATCGAAATTTGTCTTTGAATTGTATTTTGTAATTATTGATTTTGATTTTGAAAGTAAATATTGACTATTGTTATTGAACAAGAAAATGTTATTTCAAAAAGGTATATTTATTACTGTTATTGAACAAAAGGTATTTCGAAAAAGTGTTTTGCAAATAGTACTTGATCCACCTAAATAGTGAAGATTGTTACTTGCTGGGCTTCACCGCTCACCCTTACATTAACTTTTACAGGGTCCATTGTTAAGAGTCGAACAATGTGGATGCTTTTGTGGATGGCTGAAGTCCTTTTAGTTATGGCGTTATTAGTATTTTGAATTTGATAAGACTTTTGTTTAAGGGAGCTGCGTCTCCGAAGTTATGTTTTCGGTATTTAGTTTTTGAACTCATGTGAAATTTGATAATGAAAGATTGTTCGATTTTAAGTCTAGTATCGTTGTGTGGTTTTTGGGCTGCGCTTTTGATATTGTTGCCTTGCGAGTCCTTCGGGCTTGCGGCGTGTGGCATTCCGAACAAGTGATTGGTTCGGGGTGTTACAGATATAAATGGACAGATTATCTTGTTCTTGGAGAGAAGCTGGTATTATGGAAGAGTGGCATGAATAATTTGTGAATGAATAATTTAGTACTTCTTGTTTTGGTTTCGGTTCTTGGGGTTGAAGTGTATAGGGTATGAGATTGCAACAATCTTTTTACTTCTTTATTTTAATTATTAAATGACTAATTCTAGTTGTGGAACCCAACTCTTACTTACACATATATCCTTGATGGGTTTAATTATGAGTTTAATTTTTATATTATGGGTTGCATTACTCTTCAGCCCTTTTAGGGGTTCTATATATAAGAAATTTAGAAATATTTTTTTTATAGATATCAATCCTATGATGTTTTTCATGCAACTTCATTACTGTTTGTTTTGCATTTGAATGAAACGAACGCTTGGTAGGTTTCTTAGCGCGATGCGTGAAATGTACAATTTTTTGAACTCCTTTTGAGACCCTAGCTAAAGCTTGAACTAAATTCACTTTCCTTCTGTTGTTTGTTGGGCGTTTGTAATTGGGTTGAACTTCACATATTAAGATTTAAGTTACATGAACTCACTGTGTGTGCGAGTTTGGAGAGGGAAGGGGAAAAAAAAGAATTTAAAATTTATGAGAGGAGAGTGTGAAATTAAGAAAAAAAATTATTTAATTTTTTTTCTTATGTTTGTGAGTTTTAAGAAAAAAAATAACTTAGAAAAATATATTACTCATATTTTACCCTAATAAGATTACATTTGAGAATTATTGCAGAGATAATTTGAAATTTTTAATATTTAAAAAGTTTCCCTACAAATCTTCCCAAATTTGGAAGGAAATGTTTGAGAAGAGATTTTTCAAAAAATATGATCGCCTTCTCTATTCTGTTCTATTAAAAAAGTTCACAAATAATAAACTTTTAATCTTTCCTAAATTTTCTTTTTATACTTTATTCTCTCTGTTTTTTTAAAATTAACTCACAAATACAGCCGAGTAGTTACAAAAATAAAATACAAATTAATAACATATATACTTATTATGGTTGGTTATAATTACCACACCATTTACCTATATATGATACAATATTAATTAATTATAATTTAACACATCATTTAAATTTACTTTTTATAATCACATTTTGTTATCATCGAATTATTCTTTATTTTTTAATTTATCAAAACCCCTGAAGGAGTGTGGTTGAACTTTACATATTAAAATCTAAGCACGCAGAAGTAGGGTGCATGCTTGAACACGATAACATTACGATATTCCTCAATTTTGTCATTTGTTTCTACTAAAGTAAAATGAATAAAATAAGTATTCCTAAATATGACTACAAATTATGTTGACACTAAATACTCTAATTACTAAAGTATGTAAAACATGGTATAAAAAGACACCACATCTTATTATTTAATTTATCGTTTACAACTCGATTTCTATTTAGTCACAATTCACATTTTAAATTATATATAAATTATTTTTAAAATAATATATACAATATCCATAGCCAAGTCCTTGGTGTCACAGACACTCAACAAGGGTACGTCGGGATAATGTTAAAAGACCATGCAACATGGTCCCAAAAAACAATCTAATTAAAATTCAACTTGATTTATTTTTACTCTTGTATGTTGATAGACTCAACAAGGGTATTTCAGGATAATGTTAAAAGTCCTGCAACATAGTCCTAAAGGAAAAAAAAAATCTTATTAGAATTCAACTTGATTTATTTTACTCTTGTATGTACCTACTCAACTTGATAGTAACTCAAGCTAGTTTAATAATTAATATTAGTAAAATTTTAAAGCAATCATCTTAATTAATTAAGTAAACTTCACCATCTTCTCCTGCTTCATTATCTTTCTTCGCCTCCACGTTATTCACGTCCTGTTTCAATCAAAAGAGAGTAGGAATTAGAACTAAGATGTGAATCATGTGATCATGCATGACATGGGTTGAATTAGTTTATATATTGAAGTCTAAACCTTACTAGATAATAGCAATGGCCTTTAATTAGTAGACCTACTTGATTGAGATGAAACAAAATTACATTCTGAATCGTACGTAAATGAGACTCGTTTCCTAGATAAAATGATTAATTAATTAATTAAAATTACTAAGATTTAATGATTCAAAAAATTAAACCCTTGAATTTTATATATTTTTTTAATTGAACTAAGGAGTTATTTTTCCACAAAAAAAACTTTCAACTCTAATAATTGAGTAAAAAATTCCCTTGAAATCAATTAAAAGTTAGCTATGATTAACCAACATTGAGGTGGTATGACACACAAGCCACGACATATGACACGTAAAATAAATAATATTATAATTATTATATGCTAAATATCAATAAAACCAGAATGATAATTTTAAAATAGCTTATCATTTGTTAAATCAAGGCTAAATCAAAATATAAAGATTAAGTCAAATTTAAATACAAAATCAAATTAAAAGCAAAGAAGGTCAAATTAAGATCAAGATTAGAATCTGTACATGCCGTGCTTTTTTCTCTTCTTCCTTTTCTGCCGCAAGAGGGGGTACGTAGCGGCAGGCCAAAATTATAAATATATGGAGCGTATTTTCTATTTTAACTAGTTGAACTATTTTGAACAATTTTACTTAATAATTATAAATATTTAGTCTTATCATACTAAATAGACTTTTTAAAATTATTAGTATAATAATTTAATTATTTAGCTCGTCAATTTCAAATATAATAAAGCAATCACTACAAGAAAACTAGTTAAAGCCGACGAAATTATTTTCGACAGACCAAATTTTGTGGAAAATAGTATAAAATCGACGAAATATTTAGTAGGTAATAATTCCGTTGAAATTACAATACACTCGACGGAATTTTGTCGAAAATAATTTAAAAAATAGTCCGAGAAAAATTCTTGCTCGTGCCAATAATAAAATTTACGGAATGCCTTATGATCGACGGAAGTTCCGTCAAAAATAAGGTATTATCGATGAACTTTATTCCAATGGAGTTCCGTCGAAATTAATAAAATAAAAAACGGATCAGATCACTCCTACCTCCTCATTTCATTTTTTTCCATTTTCTTTTCTGATGGAATAAGGTATTTTCGACGGAACATCCGTTGAAAATAGTTAGATTCTAGAGCTATCATGAGCCGCCACATGGCATTTTATTCTCGACGGATATGATGTGTGTTCGACGAAAATTTTGTCGGACATAAAAAAATTGAATTTAACTCGGACGTGCCACATGTCTTTATATTTTCGACGATATGTCCATCGGTAATAAAGTCCGTCGGAATTAAGTTATGTTCGACGAATTGTTCGTAGGGGAAAAGTTCGTCGGGATTAACTATTTTTGACCGATTTTTCGACCGTCTTATTCCTAATCAAGTTATAATCTACGAAATTACCGACGGCATATTCCGTTGGAAAATAACTTAATTCGGACGGAATAAGGTTTTTTTTCTTGCAGTGAATATTTAAAAAAAAAATTGATTTCAAATATAATAAAAGGAGAGTACTGCTTTCAAACCTATACATTGTAATATGAAATACATCTGTGCATGAATAACACTATTAGTGAAAAAGGAAAGAGGGATAAGTGGATATTTTGGTACAATACTCATTACTCAAGCCGGGTGATTGAAAAAGCATATTTTGGTCTACTTTTTGATAATTCATTTTCAGCCCATGTCTCTTACCAAAAAAGATACCTCATTGCTAAGTGGCTGATGTCATTTTTTAATTTTTATTTAGGCTTATTTGTTTTCTATAATATCTATTTATAAAGAAGAAGTAAAGTTAAATTATGAATTTATGTTAATAGAATTTGATGACCGAATTTTATTAAGTTAAAACGGCTCTACGTTAGGGTGCAAGTGCATATACAGTCAGAACCCGAAAGTCTGATCTAGACTTTCTTGAAAAAAGCTTGTAAAATTCCAGATTGTTTTGGGTTCAGGGCATTGCCTGGTTGGCAGAAGTTTAGCGACCCTTTAAACACAAGTGCAGATAATTTTGTTGGGTTTCGGTAGCTAGACAAGCGCTAGTGAAAGTTGATAAAAGCGAAATATTTAAAGCTGTGACAGGCCAACGCTTGAAGTCTAGCCTGAAAAATCAGGCTTTTTCATTTAGTTTATTGTTTTAGCTCTCCCTAGCTATATAAAAAGCTAAATTTGAGGGTATTTTGGTCTGTAGAGAAAATAGAGTAAATAAAATTTCAAATTTCTCTTTAGTGGTCTCACAAGATTCATTAGTTTTATTTTTTTATATTAATGGACTTCACTAAATTATATAATTACCTTTCACTTTATATGTTTTATCTCATCTTTTTAGGAATAAAAATAATTATACTTTCATTATTCCTTTTGAGGAGGGAGTGAGTATTTGCTAAATTCAGTGGTGCTTAGATAATATTGAAGTCTAGTTCACTGAATATTGATACATGAATGTTTTGAATTTAATGTTAAGATTCGTGTAGGATTTAGCAATCATTAACGTTCAAATCTGTTTTCAGTAAGATTTGTGATGATCGAGCTACAAAAGCTTTCTAGCAGTTTCCTAGCTATTCTCATTTTGTACACTAAAAAGAAAGTCCATGCAAAGAGATGTTTTTTAAAGATCGTTGACTTAAAAAATCCAAAGAATCATCGGTCCATTTGTCAAACTAAGGATAAGAATCGGAGATTTGTACAGAAACATTGTTGCTGATCATTATTACATGCTGAGTTTTCCATTTCAAGGAAAAAGAAGACGAGAATGGCTTTATTTATTTTGTATAAAAATCATCTTTCATTTACTATGTGGTGAAATCCTGCTTGTTTATAGGCAAATGCATTGGTAATAATCAAAAGTCATTTCACGACCTATATATATGTATATATATATATATGCATTAATTTTAGAAGACAAACAATCAAAAAAAAAAATTAATTATTATTGACTTAATAAATTTGCTATTACCAATGTGACCATAATTATTAATCATCACTGACTTAATGGATTTGTTATTAGTAATGTGATCATCGGAATTAACTCAAAGAGTACTCTAGTCAACTTACAATTAATACTTCAACCATTATATATATAAAAGCAAGTAAGACGATCTGTTTAATTGTAAAAATCGGTAAGTTGTATCGATTAGTATAAAGAGTCTTTTAAAGAAAAGTGAGTTATCTCAATTGGTCTTACAACTGAGGTTGAAAATTGAAACAATTTCTTTTCCATACATTCGTCTTCTTATTTTAAAATCCAATCCAATCCTGTGAGAGAATCAAAACCTTGGCTGGCCATACCTTTCCTCTTCACCCATGTACCATCGAAAATCCGCATTCAACGGGGTATATCCATGGCAAAGTTCCAAAAATTCAGTCAGCACGTCGATTGGTTCCCCAATATAAATCATGCCAGAAACAAAATTCAGAAATCAGGGTATTAATAGCAAATTCAGATTCAAACCAAGATGGCTAAATATTTTCAATGGATTCTTTATTTCTATTTTTCCAGATTGTCCACATGACTGACACAAAGATGATGACTCACTTGCAAGAATTAGAAGAAAAAGAAAAAACATTGGTTTTTATCCACTCCATGATAGGCAAAGAGAAGAAACATGTATAATGTTGATGAGAAGGGAAGTTAGACCAAACACTCTTTATTAGATTCCAAAGTGTAACCACATCTAGCACAGTTAGTAAGTAACACCACACATTTGCCTTTTAGATGTTTCTTTCCACATAGTTAACAATTTATTTTGAGAAGCAAGCCCTGGGAAGTAAGAGGATAGTCATAATGTGCATGTTGAAAACTGGAAATGGCTTTAGCAGTGTAACATCCCCCGAATAAGTTTACACACATTACATTCAATCACAACGTCTCTATTTTTTAATGATGAGATGGGATGTAGCATTTAAATATTGTATACGCAAAGTGGTTCATATCCCCCCTTCAATTTTTGACCAGACAGACTCCCCTTTTATCACTTTTATTTGACCAAAGGAATTTCCTATTCATTTTTGTCAATAGAATTGCACACACCGGAAGAAAGCCATGTAGATTTTATAGTGTAAAACTGTGGTCAAAGGCTGAAAAAGAGTGGCCCTCCCAGCCATGCTGAGAAATTTGCTTTTCCAACCAGAAAGACGTTTTTGAGTACTTTTTCAATTATGTGATTATACATGTGCCTGCCTATTGATTCTAGAATGAATAAGTGAAGCTCCCAAATATTTCCCCAAGTCCTCCGTAATAGGAATATTACATATATATCCACTGTTACAAGGGGCAGAGGGAATTTTATTTGTCACTACGATAAGAATTTTTTAAAAATAATTATTTTAACTTGAGTTGTGACAATTTGTTAGCTAATATTTGTAATATAATTTAACAATTCATTGACAATTTTCTTGAAAGTGATCGTATTTTGATTATTTATATGTCATAGAGAATTTGAGCACGATTCAACGTGTATAATATGAATCTTATGTTCTCATCGAATGTAAAAATGCTTATAATTGTTTTGGAGAATAAATTTCTTAAAAGATGTCAACTTTAAGATATTCAATAACATTTCTAATTCTATTTCAATCAAATGGTTCCGTAACTCAATTCTCTCACTTTATATTGCCTTAAGTTATAATATCTTTGACGTAGCAATTTATTCAATCGGACCTTTTACTGCCCTTTAAATGTCAATGGCGAGGTCCAAAAAGTTCCTTTATCCTGGGCATTGTGTTAGAGCCTAGGCATTTTGTTATATACCCTGAAGACATAGTTTAGAAAAAGAAATTGACAAATAATCCATCTTCTTAACGTAATCAACTGATGAGGCCCGTTCGCATCTTTTTTCAAGTAAAAAGAAGTAATGGAACTTAAATCAATTACTTTTAGAATATCCTTTTTCACAATTTTAATTAAGGTGCATGCAGTTATCTCTTTATGAGTAATAAATGTGCAATTGACATTGTCCAAATAATATACATGAATCCCTTCCGATCATGTGCCTTCTTTTGTTGAAGGTTTTGGATTGTGCACTGGTATAAAAGCTCGGTTTGCATTTCTTCACATACGGTGAGCGCTATATATATATATATATATATATATATATGCTATATGTACTTATTATTTTTATATGTTATAAATAATATTTTCGTATGAACAATTTCTACGTCATTTCTTTTACATAACCACGTAAATACTTTGTTCAAATATTATTATTTGCAATATAAACAATTGTTAATAAACATACATCGTGCACGAGTTATTACAGTACTTATTTTAAATTAAGATCTCTTGTCAGCCTATTATACATAAAGTATTCATAAGGTATTGATGTTATTTTTATATTTCTTGAAGTAAAATAGAAGTGCAAATTTAGTAATAACTAATTCATGATCTTGCGTGAAGTACGGGTTTTATTATAAAATTATTTTATTTTATATTAGACTATTATATTAATTATTATATTATTAAATAATACTATTACCAAGAATAAGAATTTGAAGAACACTTACTAAATTAAAAAAATATATAAGAATAAAAGATAGTGATAAGTATATAATAATATGATAGTGGATAAAAAAAAAATGAAATAAAAGATGAAAAATAAATTTTCTTAGATTTTAGGCTTCAACTTTTAAATTTTATAGTTGAGAGATGATTTTATGTTATTTATTATATATATAGATTTTTTTGTTAAAGTTAAATAGAATTTTATTTATAGTTAAGATTTTATTACTAGATTTTAAGAGATCACTCTTAAAAAAATAGAATTAAATGACAATTTTGTTTTTCTTTTTATTATATATATATAGATATAGACAATAAAAAGTGAAAAAAAGAATAAGATGTCTGAAAAAGCCCGATGCCCGTAGGGCTAAAGCACAAAGATCGATGTAATTTAATCAAACTTCATGCCTAGATTTGGTGTGGACTATCCGGACATATGCCTATTTCATGTGTTGACAAAATCAAACAAGGTAATTTTAAATGTTTTCACTTTTTGTGTAGTCAAATTGTAATTTAATTTATTTTTTTAATAAAGTAAATCCATTTACCAAATAGTACTAATTTAAAATGTTAAATAATTTTTATATATAAATAGTAGCACAAAATAATCTTTGAACCTTAAAATTTAAAAATAGTTCTTCAACTCTAAAATTTAAGAATAAAAACTTAAAATTTAATATAAAAAATATTTTTTCATCTTTTATTTTATTTCAAAATATTTTAATTTACATTCTTACTGTCATAATTATCTACTTACCACTCTTTTATATTTTCTTACATTTTTTAAATTTAATTATTATTCTTTAAAATTCATATTCTTACTAACAATAATATAATTACATAATAAATTTTTATTATTGAATTATATAAGTACAATTATTTGAGTTTAAATAATATTTTTTTATTATATAAATAGATTAATATATAAACAGATAAATTGTTAAGATAAAGATGAATACTATCATTTATAAATAGATGAACTAGTAGTGAAGATTTTTAAATTTATTTAATTTTTTATCAATAATTAATTATGCATTATTAGTTTATAAAATATTATGCTTTAGAAGAAAATATTTTTTTTTTATATAAAATCATTATAGACAATATTAGTCTATCATTATTATAATTAATTTATTAATATAATATACTATAAAAATATAAATAATACAATAATTTTATAATAAAACTAGTTGATATTAAAAACAATTAAAAAAATTGTCATATAACCATCAACAATTCGGCACTAACAAGTACTTCAAAAGACGAATAGTCCAGAAAGTCAGCCGGATTGGTTCAATGATCCGACCCGCTTTCTATCGCCGAGTCCAACGCCATAATCCTCGTAAACTAAAACCCTCTACAATCCCTACTATATAAACCCATAGCCCCAGCAGAATTATTCCCAAAAATCCCAAATTTCAAAACCCTCGCATGAAGATGGCAGGCTTCTCAAGCCCTAATTCATCATCTTCTACACAATCTGCCTCCATTTTCAGCTCCTCTTTCCCTTTTCCATTCTCATCTTCATCAGCCTCCGTATTCTCAAACCCTAATTCATCATCTTCAACTCAATCTTCCTCCATTTTTGGCTCCTCTTCCCCTTCCCCATTCTCATCTTCATCTTCTTCCACAGTATTCTCCACTATTTCTTTGATTCCTTCGTTTTCCATTTCTGCTCCGCCATTTCCGTTCGAATTCGGCGGTTCTTCCACTCCGGCCAGTTCGCCTCTCTTTGGAATGTCTATCACCACCACCGCTCCTGCTTCTCCAAGCTCTGTTTCGGGTTTGTCTTCAAATTTGTTTGGTTCTTTCAGTTCTAGCGCTGCTTCTACTAATACAACCTCACAATCTCTCTGTTCACCTTTTTGCGGATCATCTTCTTCAAATTCCTCAATTCTTTCTCTGGATTTTTGTTCTTCACCATTCGATGCTTCTTCCTCATCCTCAGTTTCAATTAAGCCTTTTGCGAACTCAGGATCACCATTTTCGGGTTTACCTTCGGCATCATTTTTGGGTTCAGCTTCACCATTAAAAACTCAATCAGAATCAGCATTTTCGTTCAAAATTGGTGCTGGATCTACTTCAAAACCCAATTCAAGTCTAGCAGCAGGGACTTCAAAACCCAATTCTAGCCCAGCAGCAGGGGTTACAAATCCCAATTCTGTTGGCTCTGGAACTGCTTTGAATATATTTTCAGCAGTCACTACCCATACTTCTTCAACTCCAGCGGCTGCTGCTGTAGCAGCATCTACTATAAGTGGTACGGCTGCATCACAGGCTCCTCCTTCCGCCTCTTTTCCAAGTTTTAGTACTGATTTGTCTGGCTTGAGTTTTTCTTTGTCCACCGAATCTTCTGCAACATCACAAGCGCAATCAACAGCTCTACTTGGTGAGTGTCTAATCTATTCTAGATTCTCCTTTCAATTTTCTTATCTGTACAAGTCATGATTATAGTTAGGCCTACTATATAAAAAGATTTGGGTTTTGTTATTTGGTTAGTGTTTTCCAGAGTGAATCTACTTGCATTGTAGAAGTAAATGGTAATGCTAATTTTGATAATTGTTGAGATCTTGTGATTTTTTTGGGGTTTAAAATTGAGTTTAAGTTGTTACTCATTTCTTTACAGGAACCCCTTTTTCCATTGGAGTGGGGATACCTGATAAAGAGGGAAGATTTGGGAGTGAGGGTGAGCAGGTGAGGGATAGAGTTGTAGAGGAGCCAGTTGTCCAAATTGTTCAATGTGAGCCTAAGAATGAGGAGGTTGAAGGGTTAAGGCAAGATCATGAGGAGTATGTAATATTGGAATCGGCTGGAGTGCAGCAGAGTGTAGAGTGTGGAGTATTACCTAGTTCCAGCATTGTTAATGAAGATGTGGGGACAAGTGCAGGTTCCCCTAATACGAAGTTTGCTACAACAGATTCAGGAGTGGCTGCGCCTAGCAAGGAGATTGAAGTAGAGCCATGTGAGAATTCATCTGCTGATTCTGAAGTTGTTTCTGGAGATGAAATCGGCGTTCCTGGGGTTGCAAGTAAGATTTCCTGTGCGTCTTTATGTTCAGACATGAATGATTTTACACCATCTTCCCAGAACAGATTGATAGTTAAACAAATTATAACCAAGTACGGTGACATCACTACGGGGAGCATGCTGAAGAGTGTGGCTGCTAAGTCTGCATTTTTGCAATTGGTGGCAGATGTTGTGCATCGACTTTGTAACCATACCCTTGACACCTTAGGTCATGATGAAATGCAACTTATACAGACACGAACAGCTGATGCAGTAGCAGTTGGGTTTCATGTGGACTGGTTGCAGCGGAGGGTTAACGAAGTCGCAACAGCTTTCAAACACCAAGTTTGTACAATTGAGTTGGAGCAGTTGGGCGAGAAGATATATGCTGCAAAGAAATCTCTGGCTGAGTTGGAGTTGCAAAAAATGGTCCGGAAGAAAGAGGTTACTTTTCTGAAAGCTGAAATGGAAGGAAAGGACTTTAATGGACCTAATCTAGGTGATGGGCTACTTTGACGGATGCATAGGTGATAGGATAAGATGTTTTATTTAGTCTAACTTAAATTTCTCACCCATCTCTGTGTGTTATGTATCTAAAACTCTCTAGATTGGAAGGATGTAGAAATTTGCTTGGCCATCTATGAAACTTAAACATTTTGCTTCCTCTACTAGTATTGTCAACAACCTTAAGCTTTATGCTGTTGAATGTGTATATTTGCCTAGTTGTAGCATTTGAAGCAGATTTATCGTATTACTAAATGAAATTCATCGACGGAAAGTACCTAACACGTACTAGGATTCCAAGGATTCAATTGTTTCTCCTTTGTTAACACCTTATGGTGTGTTTGGTTGGTGGGAATGGAATGGAATGGACTGAGAATGGAATGACCATTCCTTCTTGAATGACTAAAAATATGTTTGGTTAATCAGTTGGAATGGACATTTCATTCCTTTAGTTATTCCATACATATCTTAAATATTATTTTTCATTCATTTCTAAAGAGGTGGGTTTATTTCATTCCTTTCGTCTTCGATCATTTTTCACCTGCCTATTCGATTGATTGATCCCACTCTCCTCTCTCTTCTCTCTCCTTTCTAACTTGTTGTTTTCATCTTAACTTTAATCTTGATCAATCTATTCCGATATATACACATCCATATATCTCAATGTGCATCAACTTGATGAGATTTTAATTAGTATCCAATTGATATATATAACATTAGCAACGAATTTGGATTTCTCTGTTATATATATATATATATATATATATATATATATATATATATATATATATACACACACACACACACACACATGTGTATGTGTGTGTGTGCACGCTCTACTATACTTCTTCAATTTCATATTTACTTTCATTAATTGTTTGAATTTTTGTTTGATTTGTTAAAGTGTTCTCTATGTTTGTCTTCTATATGTTTGACGATTTGACACAAAGAAAATGATCAATATATATATGTATGTACTTCTTTTTTATTTTGTGTTGTGGGATTTTTTTATTTCAGATTTAAAATCTCCAACTGAATTTTTGTCCAGGTCTTGTGTAAAGATGTGAAAAATGAAAACTACAATAACAAGAGTATATTAATTGGCCAACTGTTAGTGTAGCATATTTTAGGAAACATGTATGATATATCCGTTTTCATGAGGTCCAGTGAGCTATTATATTTTGCCCCTTAAAGGAAAAATAACACCGACTTTTATGTGCACATGGTCACACTTGATATATCTGTCTATGGTAACCGTGGGGCTTTATCTATTTTTTTTTCTTACTGCATTTTACATTTACTACTTTGGAAATCATTTATAAGCAAATCCTGTTTGTAACCATCCAGTGGATATGGTTTCTAGTATTAAAGAGAGTTATGTTGCAGCATTGTTGGGCTTTTGAGTTTGAATTGTAGTCTGAATAAGTAGATACTATGTATTTTGTTGTTTTATTTGACTGTTAATGCCCAACATTAGTCTTTTTTTTTACTTTCTGGTTGAGCAGCAAGTACTTTATAGTACATTTGGTATTACATTTGACTTAACGTTGGAAAACTCAAAACATAATTTAAAACATTTTTATAAAGATATATAGAGGGAGGATAATATAATTTTTGCGGTTTAATGGGAGAGTCATCCATTCTAAAGTTCAGCTTTTGTGAACTTCGTTTTGGTGGATTGTGGGGTTCTTTGCTTGGCAGTTTGTGGTTTTTGTATTTCATGAATTATTTGAACTTTTAGTAGCCATTGATCATTGGAGAACACAAAATAAATCTCTTCACACACTATGAGAAAAATAAGAATATGTGACGGAATTTGATAGATGTAATGCTTCTTATTTGCATATCACACCTGTGGTTGGTGAAAGATAAGAATTTAACTCAAGCAATTGGAGGGTTCCTACTGATTATTACATATTCAGCAGAAAAGTAATAGATTGTTCCATCCCCTGAAACCTACAAAGTTTCTCATCATCAAGCAAGCAAGCAAAGCTTAAATTCAATTTGTGACCTTCAAGAATTCCCAGGCAGTTCTTTAATTAAATCAAGGTCGGGTTCACTGCAACACACCATCTTCCAATTACAACAAATAAATACATGTTCCAAATTGTCTAAAGGTCAATATTCAAGTTTAGTTGCTTGTTATCTTCAGGTCTCCCCAAAAGCATATAAAATCATACAGTACAAATATATCCTTATCTAGTTGACTGACTATTTACAAAATTTGGAGTAATTTTGATGTACTGAATTGTGATTACAAATGAGATTTGTTTCCAAAATATTTTCAACTTTAGTGAATTTCACATGACTATAAATCAGAAAGAATAACCCACTGTGTAATTATGAAACAAAGACAACAAGAACTTGCATATAATAATGGTGAAGAAATTGAAGAACCCATGCTAAGCTATCTAGAAGCATGTTAACATAATAGCTAGTGAATTATCAGCATAATAGTTATATTTAACCCGAATTTATTTTCTTTATATGGATGTGTATCTGGCCATGTTTTATAAAGGGTATTTATGTTTTTCATGAATTTATGTACGTTTTTTTTTTAATAATTGTATGTTTGTATATGATAGATACACGTGAATTTATGTGTATCCTTTTGTTTTGGCTCTCCAAATGCAGTAATGGCTTGATAAAATTTAGCTACAAGAAAAAATATCACAAAAAAGAGGATTGTTATAGTAAATGTGGTTGCACATTATTACATTGGTGAATTGGTTTTTTCAAATTATGGGTTTGATTAGGCAGAAAGCTTTAAGACAACAATATTTCATTTATAAGTTAGGGAGGACACATTACATTGATAAGTTAGTTAACGGAGGTGATAATAATTGTATTGAACAACTTATGATGAATATGAATACCTTTCACAAATTGTGTTTCATGTTCTAGACGAAAGGCTACTTACGTTCAACTAAGCACGTGGATGTAATTGAACAAGAACACTATTCAAAAAATCGTGTTATCAAATTTAATTTTGAAAGGTCTGGGGAGTCGATAAGTAGGCATTTTCATAAGGTACTTAATGCGATTTTAAGATTGCAATGAGACTTTTTTAGGATTCCTGAACCAATTGCGGAGGACTCAATTGATGAAAGGTGGAAGTATTTCAAGGTACAATTTTCACACATATGCACACATATACACACATACATTTTTAACATAACCTCCTATGTTTAAGTATATCTTGTAATCCATGTTTATGTTATTATAGAATTGTTTAGGGGCTTTGGATAGGACTCGTATAAGAATGAGCATCCTTACAGAGGACAAGCTTAGGTACAGAAACAGAAAAAGTGAAATTACAACAAATGTTCTAGGAGTTTGTTCGCCAAAAATGCAAATTTTGTATGTGTTGCCTAGTTGGGAAGGGTTTGCTGCAGATGGTAGAGTACTTAAAGATGAATTGCTTAGAAAAAATGGATTAATTATTCCAAAAGGTAAGATTTTTTTTTAGCCACAATGAAAAATATCTTTTGAGATAAAGAAATAACACACACACACACACACACACACACACACACATATATATATATATATATATATATATATATATATATATATATATATATATTGTGACGCCCCCAAATTTGGGCCCACACAGCCCAAACTTGAGTCGTCAAAATACTACAACAAAATTATTACAACAAAGCACAACGTACAACAATACAGTGTATAATAATACACAACTAAGTCTTCACTATTATTGCCACACTATTTTACAAAACGTGAAGACTATGATAACTATTCCTCGGACCCTCACTCCATTCCCCGGCTAGACTCTGTTATGTTTTCATCTCCTGTTGAAAAACAATGGAACAAAAGAAAGGGTGAGCTCAAATAGCCCAGTAAAGAATATCATGACTAAGATAATGACGAATAAATTATCATTAGTCTTCAACAGTTGAGTTCTTGATAGAATACAATAGACTACAAGGTTTATATCAAAAACTGCAGTTAAATTCTTAAACAACGTTCAGATCAATAATAGCAGCGGAATGAGTAATCTATTAGAAGAATAATGCAGACTATAATGTCCACTCGGTTCTCTTTTTAGGAAAAACATCATCAACTTTTATCATCTGAAATATCATTAGTCAAGATAATACAAATTCACAGTTCCTGATCATAATCATGCAGATCAACAGTTCATCTTTGCACTACGGGCCAAAGACATTCAATATAACACCAACGGTCATGATTATACCAGATTCAGCCTTTGGTCATAATCATACCAAACAACAGTTCATCTTTGCACTACGGGCCAAAGAGAACATTCACCACGTGCCATAAAAGACACCGAACAGATGTATCGCCTTTAACCTATTATATCGCCTTTAACCTATCATCTGTTCAACAAATATATCACATCTGTGCCCCCGGCCACAGATATTCACAACAGCTTGATTTTTGGATGATTAGAATGATATAAATGATGAACAGAAGAAATAGGATACCAATAAGTATCGGAAGTTTACTTTGTACAGATTCAAATAATGTCCAAATTGTCAACATGATGTGGAGTGAAATTTAAAAATGATATTCAAGATCCACAGTTCAGAATAACGGTTACAATTCAATAGAAAGGTTCACGTAAATAGGAAGGTTCAGTTGAAATAATGAAGTTCAACTATTATGGAACATATAATATTTTCAGGAATTATAAAAGCAATAGTTCCATAATAAATTTCGATTTAGGAGTATGAAAGAAAATAATATCCCTTACCGTAGCAGGTTTGATTAACAAAAGGTGAAGGAAATTAATACAAAGGGTTATTCACCAACAGGCGGCAATCCGCTCCGTAAGGTTATTCCCACAATTTAATACATGGAAATAAAAGGCACGTCTTATGAGTAAGGAAGAAACAATATTATTATCGAGAATCAAATAATGATAATCCCTTCCCATAGTACGTTTGAATAATGGAAGACGAAAAAGATGGTATCCCTTACCGTAGCAGGTTTGATTAACTTGAACAGTACACGTATACTTATAGATCTTCACAAATACTCAAGATGACTTAAGCACACTTAGAGAGAACTTTCACAAGAAGTATTTAGAGAGAGAAAGAAAGAACAAGTAAGGAAGTTTATGAAAAATCCTTAAGTTAAGGCTTCTATTTATAGCCAAAAATCTTATCATTCATTTAATCTAAACCATTCATTTAAAGATCATCTTTTAATCTACACCATCCATTTCAAATATTATATTATCTTTAATCTACACCATTCATTTCATATCACCTAATAATCACCTAACTTTATATTATAAACAAATCAATTTAATTATTCAACAATAATTCACACTTTAATCTACACCATTCATTTCATATCACCTAATAATCACCTAACTTTATATTATAAACAAATCAATTCAATTATTCAACAATAATTCACACTTTAATCTACACCATTCATTTCATATCACCTGATAATCACCTAACTTTATATTATAAACAAATAACTTTATCAATTCAATTATTATGACTAATTGTTATAAATACAGTATAATTAGCTCTTAGATATCAAGTCAATAAATTAATGAAATACAACTGTTTAAATAACATCATAATAGAGATAACAATAATGTAAAATAAAGCATACGTTACTGTGTAATGACAATTATTGATTCAATAATGTGAATTACTGTGCATATGTTACTGTGACAATTATTAGGTTCAATAATTTTAAAAACAGTGCAACAACAATTATTGACTCAATGATATAAAATACAGTGTAATGACAATTATTAAATCAATAATGCAAAATGCTGTGTAACAACAATTATTGAATTGATAATATAAAATATTATGCAGTGACAATTATCGATGAAATGATGCGTAACAGTTACGGTGTCAATTATCAGACCAATAATATGAGACACTATGCAATACCGTGTGTTACTGTAGAGTACCGTGTGCTACAGAAAATACCATAAACTACCGTATGCTACTATTCTTTTATCACCGGTATTTTAACAGTTCCGTTGACTATTTTTATTTAAAAAGGTTACTTATGTCGTTTTCTATATCCGACAAATATTCCGTTGTGGGGTCCACCAATAATTTATTATTTCGGCGCCGTCGTACGGCACGAATATTCCCCGACCAAACGAATATTCCCCGACAAAGCGAATATTGTCCGACAAAATAAAATTTGCACATAACATCCTTAACTTTCAATTTTGTTACTTTAACCACTTACTGTTTCAAAAAAAATATATATGAAGAAAAATTAAATTTTGTATTTCATAAAATTCGGGGTCTTACAACCTCCCCTCCTTATGAAATTTCGTCCCCGAAATTGACGTACCTGACATATCGAAGAGGTAAGGATACTTAGATTTCATCTCAGATTCTAGCTCCCAGGTCATTTCCTCAGTATCTTGGTTCCTCCATAAAACCTTAACTTGAGGTATAACCTTTGAGCGTAGGATCTGCTCCTTCATATCCAGGATCTTAACAGGTACCTCCTCGTATGTTAAATCCTCTGCTATAACGTCTGGTTCTAACTCAATGACGTGGTTTGGGTCCTTCACATATTTACGTAACATAGATATGTGAAAAACGTTATGGATGCGAGACATACTTGGTGGTAGGGCTAGTCTGTAGGCTACGGTTCCTATTCGATCGAGGATTTCAAATGGGCCAATAAATCGAGGGTTGAGCTTTCCTCTCTTTCCGAATCTCGTAACCCCTTTCCATGGAGAAACACGTAAGAATACATGATCTCCGACGTTGAAACTTTCGTCTCTCCGATGAAGATCAACATAACTCTTTTGTCGTTCTTGTGCGGTCTGTATTCGTTGTCGGATCATTTGGATCTTTTCGGTCGTCAAGCGTACCAACTCGGGTCCCAACAATTTTGCTTCTCCTACCTCATTCCAACATATTGGAGAGCGACACTTCCTTCCATACAATGCCTCGAATGGAGCCATGCCTATGCTTGCTTGGTAACTGTTGTTGTAAGAAAATTCCACCAACGGCAAGTACTTATCCCAACTTCCTTTGAAGTCTAATACACAAAGTCTCAAAAGATCTTCGAGGGTCTGGATCGTCCTTTCCGATTGTCCGTCCGTTTGAGGATGGTATGCAGAACTAAAACGTAGTTCAGTGCCCATAGCTTTTTGTAGACTGATCCAAAAGCGTGAAGTGGATCTAGGATCTCGATCAGAAACTATGGAAACTGGCATGCCATGCAATCTCACGATCTCATTTATGTACATACCGGCAAGACGTTCAAGTGAAAAGTTTTCTCGTATAGGCAAGAAATGAGCAGATTTGGTCAATCTATCTACGATCACCCAAATTGCATCTAAGCCTTGAGAAACTTTTGGAAGACCCGTCACGAAGTCCATATTGACGTGTTCCCACTTCCATTCGGGAACTTCAAGTGATTGTAATGGACCTTTAGGAACTTGATGTTCTGCCTTGACACGTTGACAAGTTAGGCACCTTGAGATAAACTCCGCAATCTCTCTTTTCATATTGTTCCACCAAAATATATGTCGAAGATCTCGATACATCTTGGTACCTCCTGGGTGGATTGTAAACGGCGTGTTGTGTGCCTCCATCATGATTTTATGCTTTAATTCAGGATCGTTAGGAACACAGAGTCGAGAGTTGACTCGAAGTATTCCTTTCTCGTCGATTCTTGCTTCGGGAATGGCACCTTCTTGTACTTTCTTTATCATGTTTATCAGTTCCGGATCGGTAGCTTGAGCAGCTTTAATTTTATCGATTAAAGTTTGTTCTACTCGCACGTGAGCAATCTTCGAGCGGGTCCCTGGTGTCTTTAGCTCTATCTCCATCTTTTGCAAGTCGTACAAAATACACTTTTGTGTTGTCAGCAGTGCACTTGTACTTGCATAAGATTTTCTGCTCAAAGCGTCAGCTACAACGTTCGCCTTTCCCGGGTGATACTGGATTGTGTGGTCATAATCCTTTAACAGCTCAAGCCAACGTCGTTGTCGCATGTTGAGTTCCTTCTGGGTGAAGAAATACTTGAGACTTTTATGATCCGAATAGATATCCACTTTTTCTCCGTACAAGTAGTGTCTCCAGATCTTCAACGCGAAAACGACTGCTGCCAACTCTAGATCATGAGTAAGATAATTTTTCTCATAATCTTTGAGTTGTCGAGAGGCATAGGCTATAACCTTTCCATGTTGCATAAGGACACAGCCTAGACCTTTGCCAGAAGCATCGCTGTAGATAACAAATTCTCCTGATCCTGATGGTATGGTCAGAACAGGAGCTGAAACAAGTCTCCTCTTGAGTTCTTGAAAACTCTTCTCGCATTCCTCGCTCGATATAAGTTTTGTACTAGAATGAATGATACCGATATCTAGTAATTAAACTTTCAACTCTTGGTGTTCTATGGGGGCCATTTGGTATGGGACTTTAAAAATGGGCTTAGTGCCGGGTTCAAGATCGATACAGAATTCAATTTCACGGTTTGGGGTAAGCCAGAAAGTTTCTCAGAAAAAAACGTCAGGAAACTCATTAACAATGGGAATATCATTCAAGTTTGACGTGTTTTTGTTCAAATCAGTGACATGAGCTAAAAAGGCTTGACATCCGTTTTTCAATAAACGAATGGCTTTATGGCTAGAAATAACAGTTATAGATTTCAATGGTTTAGTTGCTTGAATTTGCATGACAGGTTGATGAGGAATATGAAAACTAATAATCTTATGAAAACAATCAATTTTAGCATGATGGGTAGTCAACCAATCAATTCCTAAAATCACATCAAATTCACGCATCTCCAAAGAAATAAGGTCAACAGGTAACGTGAGGTTGTTGATTTGAACTAGGCAAGATTTATAGATAGTAAATGTAATAGGTATTTCTCCCAATGAGGTTTCAACTGATAAGACAAGATTTAAGTTTTCAATAGTCAAATTTAAACGTTGAGTACATATAGGTAGGATAAAAGAGTGGATAGAGCCAGTATCTAATATGACATAGACTTCACGAGAATTTATGAATAGCTTACCGGTTATCACCTCATTCGGTTTCTTGACTGTTATCGTCAAATCGAATCCCGAATACTTCATTCGGATCTTCACGTATTTCAACCATGGGAATACCACTGAATAATTTTCTAGCAAACTGTTTCTCGGGTTCATCAACTTCATCAGTAGTAAGGTACCAATGATTTCCATTAAAATAGTATTTTCGATAGACTGCAGTTTCCACGATAGTGACTAACTTAACCTGAATTCCTCTAAATTGTAACGCCCAAAAGTATAGAAACATCATTTTTAAATAATCTTGAAAATCATAGCTGGAACACCATAAATTCCAAAGACTAATATGAAAAGTCCATATATTCTGATCCTTTGTTATAGAGCATAACCAGGTAATATCACTCTCCCAATTAGTGAGTAAATTAAAGGCAATAATTTCCGCAAGTTCGTTACTTCCTTTAATTGCTTCTAAGAATGGATCTGGAACGACTGTAGCAGAGCTTTCACCTTCGTCCTTACTGGATAGAACACGCATAATTTTTGCCTTAGGCAAATGATTCAACTCTGAGTTTGTAAGAAGATTATTCGTCGCCTCTTGTTTTGCAGCTACATTTGTTTCGGTAATTTCATAGTTAACCTCCTGATTTCCAGATGCCATAATTAACTGTGGTCACAAAATAAATGTTAGTTCAAATAAACTGACTCATCTCTTCATGTTCCTACATTCAAATCGATTCATTAGATAAAAAATAAATCTAATTTAGGTAGGACACACTAGTGATTGATTCTATTCGTCTCTCCCCTCCTAGTTCTAACCCCAGATCTCCATTAAAGACCATATCCCTAAGCTCTGATGCCAACTGTGACTCTCATCCCACCATAGGGACAGCACCTCACAATGGTACCTATCAGTTTGCCACCTGTACTATAGGCGTCCCCTACGGAGAGTCTGGCTTCGGTGCATCCCTTTTCCCTAGGAAGTCACCAGCGAGAGGCTCGGGGCTCTTCGTTATATGGCTCTGATACCAACTGTGACGCCCCCAAATTTGGGCCCACACAGCCCAAACTTGAGTCGTCAAAATACTACAACAAAATTATTACAACAAAACACAACGTACAACAATACAGTGTATAATAATACACAACTAAGTCTTCACTATTATTGCCACACTATTTTACAAAACGTGAAGACTATGATAACTATTCCTCGGACCCTCACTCCATTCCCCGGCTAGACCCTGTTATGTTTTCATCTCCTGTTGAAAAACAATGGAACAAAAGAAAGGGTGAGCTCAAATAGCCCAGTAAAGAATATCATGACTAAGATAATGACGAATAAATTATCATTAGTCTTCAACAGTTGAGTTCTTGATAGAATACAATAGACTACAAGGTTTATATCAAAAACTGCAGTTAAATTCTTAAACAACGTTCAGATCAATAATAGCAGCGGAATGAGTAATCTATTAGAAGAATAATGCAGACTATAATGTCCACTCGGTTCTCTTTTTAGGAAAAACATCATCAACTTTTATCATCTGAAATATCATTAGTCAAGATAATACAAATTCACAGTTCCTGATCATAATCATGCAGATCAACAGTTCATCTTTGCACTACGGGCCAAAGACATTCAATATAACACCAACGGTCATGATTATACCAGATTCAGCCTTTGGTCATAATCATACCAAACAACAGTTCATCTTTGCACTACGGGCCAAAGAGAACATTCACCACGTGCCATAAAAGACACCGAACAGATGTATCGCCTTTAACCTATTATATCGCCTTTAACCTATCATCTGTTCAACAAATATATCACATCTGTGCCCCCGGCCACAGATATTCACAACAGCTTGATTTTTGGATGATTAGAATGATATAAATGATGAACAGAAGAAATAGGATACCAATAAGTATCGGAAGTTTACTTTGTACAGATTCAAATAATGTCCAAATTGTCAACATGATGTGGAGTGAAATTTAAAAATGATATTCAAGATCCACAGTTCAGAATAACGGTTACAATTCAATAGAAAGGTTCACGTAAATAGGAAGGTTCAGTTGAAATAATGAAGTTCAACTATTATGGAACATATAATATTTTCAGGAATTATAAAAGCAATAGTTCCATAATAAATTTCGATTTAGGAGTATGAAAGAAAATAATATCCCTTACCGTAGCAGGTTTGATTAACAAAAGGTGAAGGAAATTAATACAAAGGGTTATTCACCAACAGGCGGCAATCCGCTCCGTAAGGTTATTCCCACAATTTAATACATGGAAATAAAAGGCACGTCTTATGAGTAAGGAAGAAACAATATTATTATCGAGAATCAAATAATGATAATCCCTTCCCATAGTACGTTTGAATAATGGAAGACGAAAAAGATGGTATCCCTTACCGTAGCAGGTTTGATTAACTTGAACAGTACACGTATACTTATAGATCTTCACAAATACTCAAGATGACTTAAGCACACTTAGAGAGAACTTTCACAAGAAGTATTTAGAGAGAGAAAGAAAGAACAAGTAAGGAAGTTTATGAAAAATCCTTAAGTTAAGGCTTCTATTTATAGCCAAAAATCTTATCATTCATTTAATCTAAACCATTCATTTAAAGATCATCTTTTAATCTACACCATCCATTTCAAATATTATATTATCTTTAATCTACACCATTCATTTCATATCACCTAATAATCACCTAACTTTATATTATAAACAAATCAATTTAATTATTCAACAATAATTCACACTTTAATCTACACCATTCATTTCATATCACCTAATAATCACCTAACTTTATATTATAAACAAATCAATTCAATTATTCAACAATAATTCACACTTTAATCTACACCATTCATTTCATATCACCTGATAATCACCTAACTTTATATTATAAACAAATAACTTTATCAATTCAATTATTATGACTAATTGTTATAAATACAGTATAATTAGCTCTTAGATATCAAGTCAATAAATTAATGAAATACAACTGTTTAAATAACATCATAATAGAGATAACAATAATGTAAAATAAAGCATACGTTACTGTGTAATGACAATTATTGATTCAATAATGTGAATTACTGTGCATATGTTACTGTGACAATTATTAGGTTCAATAATTTTAAAAACAGTGCAACAACAATTATTGACTCAATGATATAAAATACAGTGTAATGACAATTATTAAATCAATAATGCAAAATGCTGTGTAACAACAATTATTGAATTGATAATATAAAATATTATGCAGTGACAATTATCGATGAAATGATGCGTAACAGTTACGGTGTCAATTATCAGACCAATAATATGAGACACTATGCAATACCGTGTGTTACTGTAGAGTACCGTGTGCTATAGAAAATACCATAAACTACCGTATGCTACTATTCTTTTATCACCGGTATTTTAACAGTTCCGTTGACTATTTTTATTTAAAAAGGTTACTTATGTCGTTTTCTATATCCGACAAATATTCCGTTGTGGGGTCTACCAATAATTTATTATTTCGGCGCCGTCGTACGGCACGAATATTCCCCGACCAAACGAATATTCCCCGACAAAGCGAATATTGTCCGACAAAATAAAATTTGCACATAACATCCTTAACTTTCAATTTTGTTACTTTAACCACTTACTGTTTCAAAAAAAATATATATGAAGAAAAATTAAATTTTGTATTTCATAAAATTCGGGGTCTTACATATATATTATTTTCAAGGTACTTATTATCTGGTAGATGCTGACTATGCAAATAGAGAGAGATTTCTTGCACCATAAAAGGTTCAAAGGTATCATTTGAATGATTGGAGAGATGGACATCAACCCATATCCGCTGAAGAATATTTTAACATGAAGCATTCATCAGTAAGGAATGTAATTAAGAGATGTTTCGGCATTCTTAAGAAGAGATGGACAATTCGAAGTACATCATTTTACCCTATCAAGATACAGAATCAAATAATTTTAGCTTGTTGCATTCTTCACAACTATATAAGAGCTGAAATGCCCAATGATCCATTTGAGTTGGGCCTTGAGGATGAAGAGAATGAGGCACAAAATGGAATACACTATCACAATTATTGGCAGTTTGAATAAATGGACAATTTTTATGGACAACCTTACTGAAAAGATTTTTAATGAGTGGAGGAATGTAAATAATTGAGTGAAATATAATTGTCATAGATTTTTAACTTTTTAATAATGGTACTTTGTGGTTTCATTTTATTATCCTTGTTAAAAACTGTTATTATCTATTATGTTTACGATTTTAATTTTGAATAATTATTCGTAGTGGTTGTTTTTAAAATATTTAAGCATTATGTCTTCTTATTACTTATGAATAAATAATATGGGGAGAATCATATCTTGAATCTCTTGTACTTGATATTATATAGAATAATGCTAGTAGTTTATATTTCTTAAACAAACAATATATTTTAGCCAAATGCTAGTAGTTTATATTTTTGATTACAGTATTGATAGACACAAGACAAGTACTAAGAATCTATTATTCCGTGAATACTTCAAAAAATATTGTCTCAAAAGTGTGGTGTTTAGTTCAAAATTATATATATGATTTGTATTGCCTTTAAGGCTTTTTTTTTCATGAAGGTGTTTATTTCAATTTTAAATGTATAAGAATATAAAAAAAATAAAATTCTAGGGAAGATGTTCTTTTAGTTCTACTTAATTTATTTTTTCATTTATTGTATAAGTTTATAGTATATAAAAAACGAAAGATCATTTCATATTTCATTCATCGCTATTCCTGATGGAATGAATGAACAAACCAAACATAAAAATAAAGAATGACCATTCCATTTCATTTCTTAAACCATTTCATTCCTTAGATGCCAAAGAATGGGAACCAAACATAGTAGCTTACCATGAACTCACCACTTATTCGAGGATCCTTCTCTTATTTTAAAGCTGTGCTAGTTTGTTAATTATTTTTCTACACTTAATGGACAAACAACACACTGCCTCTGGACTGAAAGTTATTCTTAACATTCTTGCCCTTGTGTTGTGTTGTTATGGAAACAATTATATTGTTGGATATGAGCTGATCTGAGATTAAAATTACAAGAACTTATGACAGTGAAATTCGTTTAATATGTATTTAGCTGCTTTGGTATCTATTGCTTTATTCAGTACCATCTTTCATTGTAAATGACTGATTATTATAATTATTTTTATATCTTTACAGCAGCAGGGGAGTTTTGCACTTTATGATGTTCGAAGCTTTTTTTATGTCGTCAGATAATCTGTGTTTTGGGGTGTTTAATGTTGTGGCATTTGATGGATAGTCACTTGGTACATCCATCTAAATTATTGGGTGATAAAACTAAACTACATTTATGATAAATATGGAAGGAAAAGGCTCTCTTAGTTCCATGTGCACTCATCATATAAATAATAAGTTGCTATTATGTTATGATACAGTTTTGTTATACGTAATGATTTATACAATGATCTTTTATAAAATAGTAAGTCTCACAAGACAATTAAAATATGAGATCTACTATTTTATAAAAAATCATTGTATGGATCATTATATATATCGTATAACAAAACTCGTTATGATAATAAAATTAGCAATTTATAATTACAATTTTATACTACTAATACTGAAAAGTACTATTTCTGTAAAGCAAAAATGTTGTTTTGACAAATGAGACTTATTTTGTAGAATATATATTTAAAATTCGTATTTTTTTCTAATAAATAAAATTCATTTTATGGGACGGGGGAAGTAATTGTAATCGTAACATGATTCAATCTTTTATTTTTTCTTATCTTTGTATTTGTTCACTTATTTTAATGGATGCTTAGACTTGATAAAATCTCAGTCTACTTATGGAATATTTCAAAATAAATAAATTGGAAAAGCGTTTTTCACTGAACAAATAAAACCTTAATGTAAGTATTTTCTTATAATTTTTTCTTCTTTCACTGAACAAATAGAGCCAGACGACGTCGTGCCATCATCCTCCGTAGTTACCAAGTTGGACCAATTGACACTTCTGATAATCAAAGCCATTCAGCTTTATATTTGCCGTCAGATCTCCAAATGGACGGCCTAGATTTCGCCATTCAACTTCTGAGTTTAATAGCTAGTAGTCTTCCCCTGGTCAATATGAAGATCCTCTCTCTCGCGTTCCTCCTTACAATTGGTAAAGGTGTTTCCTTTTACTATAATTTATGGTTCATTTCTTCATTCTCTTGTATTTTATATGTATATTTTGTTTGTTTTTCTTTGTTAATATTGATTTATCCTCTCTTTTTCTTCCAGAAATTTGATGGGTTTGCTTTGTCGAATTTAATTGATGCGTTGGTGGTTTAAAATTGGTTCAGCTTTTGTTTTTTGTTATGGGTTTTCAGTATAATTCAAATATGCCTGCTTTTAGTTCAGTTTTATTGGATTCAACTATGTTAGAATCAGATACTAGTTTAATGGAATTTGACAATTTCAAATTTTGGTATATGATCTATGAGTTCATTAGACTACTTCTTATACCAAAGTTGTAATATTTAGTTATGCAAATTATATATTGTAATCCACCTTTAGTTTACTTGTAGGATATGTCAATGTTATTGTAGTCAATTTAGGGTTATAAGAACGTGTTGGTTGTTGTCATTGCTCATAGGCACTTCAGAAATTTAAAGGTTATGCTGAATGGTTTATTGCAAGAAGATAGTTGTTCTAGGTTGTGAGAATAATTTAGATTTGGGAGGTAGGGTGGGAGGGTTTACATTTCTGGACAGAGCATACTTGTTTGTGGCTTCAACAAAGGGTGATTTTTTGGTGTTTCTACTGTTGATTTGTAGAGGGGGCTGCCCTGCTTTAGGGGCTTTGTAGTTTTATACTTTTAACTATTTCGGAAGATTTCTTGTCCACTTCTTTTGTAGTCCCCTCTATTCTAATAAAATTTCTTCTTTTGTCTAAAAAGAAAGAAGAACGCTTACATTCAAATCTTTTCTAGCAAATAAAATCTTAATAAATAATGAAAATCAAACTCACTAATGTTTATTTGTGTCATTATGTTTAAATACAAATCTGGGTAAAATTTAAGGATTTACTTGTGATATTGAAAAAACCAAGACAACATTTTATTTGAGTCATAAGATTTGACATGAACATATGATATATTTATAAAACACTCATGAAGTACATCTTCAGATAGCCAAAAGAAAAAGGATTTATTATGAAGGACAGAAAAGTGAACTATTGTTCTATGAACATTCAGGTAACGTATTATAAAGGACAGAAATGGATACCTCTATGAAACAATTCCAAGAAAGCCTAGTTGAGATTGAGACTGAAGCGGAGAATCTCTTATTAGCACGCCACCAGGTCCTTGTAGCGACAACTTTAGAGCTATGGATTGAATTTTGACTATAACATTGACTGAATTGCATTAAGTTAATGCAGCAAATTGAAACTGATAGGCTGAGGAATGGGAATAGAGAAGCATTGACAGCACTCAGGAAGAGGGCAAGGACTACAAAAACAAGTGTCCCTTCACCTTTCGAATCAATAATGAAGGAGATTGAGGGAACTGGATCCAAACCTTTGGTGAAGGAGGTCTGTGCAACTTGTGGCAATCATGACTCCACAGAGAAGACATGGATGGTGTTCCCTGGAACTGATATCTTTGCTAGGATTCCATTTCATGCAGCTCATACCATTTTGGAGAAAGGTTTATATCTTATCCCCTGTTTTCCCATTATATTTATGTGTCTTACATGAAATCCCTGGATAACATATGTATATGTGTATACATATATACACAAAAGTAAAAGAAGAAAAAAAGATATATATGTACACATTAACATTGATACTATTTCTTCATTGGCAAGTTTTAGCTTATCAGGCAAGTTCATGTTGTTTTACTTATATTTTTTCTTAAGAACAATGTATGTCAACAAATTTCATCCAACTAAGTATTTTAATTCAGTGCATACACCCTGTTTGGCAGCTGTCTATAGGGCCATTCTTCTAATCCTAAATCGTTGTTTAGTGCCTCGCTAGTATGACTAGTATCAAATTATTTTCAAAGGTGGAAAATTACAGTATCTTGGTGTTGTGCTTAAATTTTTAAAAATACTTTTCAAGCGTACGAGTCTATTGTAAAATAGTTTTATGTAAAATACGAGGTCGATCCTACGAAGATTATTGAAAAATTAATTAAATCTAAATTAATTTTAATTCTAATCTAGTTAACGAAAAGTGGATTAATTAAAACTAAAACTAAATTAACATATAATAAAAATCAAAACTAATTAAATAATTAACTTTTACACAATGAGAGAAAAGTTCTGAGGTTCGGAATCCACAATATTAACTATGTTTGTCTTACAATTCATTATTAATTCCCTTAATTCGGAGTAGCAATTTGAAAATCAATTCAATGCTTTAAGATTTTTCATTTAACTTCATAAAAATATTTCTTTTTGTAAATTCTTATTTTCCAAGGTTAAATGCATAAGATCAAAGCATTATATGTATCCAATATTCTGAAAAAATAAATAATCTAAGTTCTTAATTAAAACGTTTAAATTGCAACCCAGATTAAATTAAATTAATTCTAATTATTCAAAATACATGGCATTATAAATGAAATAATTTCATTCAACTCAATCAAATAAATAAGAATTTTTAACATTAAAACCAACTTGGAAATTAATAATGAATTTCAGAATTACAAAGTCAATATTGTTTCATCCTATCCTCAAAAATTATTTTAGTAGTACATGGTAAAATTAATAACAGAAGCAGAGTAATAAACCAATGATTATAATTGCATGTTGCTGCAACAAGTCTGTGCCGAGCTGCTACTGCACTGCTTCGTGGTGTTTCTGCTGTCGCTTCCTGTGATGCGCCGCCAAGCTGCAGATCTGATATGTGCTATGGTTCTCCTGCTTATGAGTTGAAGCTGCTGCTTTTTTTGTGATGATCTTCACAACGTGATGCTCTCCCAATCCACCTTTTGTAGTTACCTTGATTAATCCAAAAGCTGATTCCTTCTTATCAATTTCTCTCTCCTCCCTTATCCCTTCTTTTCCTGACGTTGATCTCTTTATTTTTTTATCTTTTCACTTTCCTGCTTTGCCCTTTCTTCCCTTGGGCCCATAATTGGATACGTCTTTCGAGCTTTTTAATTTCCGACCTGTTCACGAAAACATATTCAATTAAAATAAAATTAACATAAAATTTAACTAATAAATCTATAATTTGAGGAAATAAATGTATATATAACATGCTCATCGCTTGGTTTGTGGTTAATTAAGCCGGTGTAGACTATATTATGGAATAAAATTCGGGTAGAAGAAGTTGTAAAACCTTTCTGTTTACCTCAATCAAAAAAATATTACAAGATTGGCAATAAAAATTCCACAAAACACTGATATTTATCCCTACACTATGTTAATTTTTGTTCACTTGCGCATGTTAGGCTGTATAGGGCACTTCTTTTTTTGGTGGAACCCCCAGAGGGGCTTCTTGGACTGGCTTCACTGTGTTTTTTGTGTTTTCATAGCTTTATATGGGTTCACCACCAGATGCGGTTTTCTACTGTCTATAAGAGTACTAAAAATAAAAAAAATTCCTGAACAATATACTCTATTCATGTATATATGTGTCAATAGTTATTGAAATATATCTAATTAAACATTTTTCTTACTAGTGTTTTCACTTTGTAATAGAATTTCTTATTTTGCAATTACAATGTTCGTGACCATGAGCATGCAGCTAGACCTGGCAATTAAAGTTCAAACCCATCAAGTCAACCCAAGTTAACTGTATCTTTTGGGTTGAGAACCTGTTTCATCTGATTTATGGTAGACATAGATTTGGGTTTATATTATTTGAAACAAATATATGCCCAAATGGCCAAACTTGATATTTACTTTTCACCCACATGTTAAAATTATTCCAAATCTATTATTGAGGGGTGAAGGTCATGGAGGAGAGAACGCAAGCACGGAGAGAGAAGGAGCCTGTGAGATAACGTGATGTCTTAGCCATGAAATCCTGATATAGTGGGATCATTTGGATTTTATTACCTCTAGAAGATGGTTTATATATAGATAGAGAGATAGAAAGTGGTATATTTTGATAGAGAAAGATGATTGCATCTTTGGATATATAATCGAAAATGGGAAGCAGCATACTTTTGAGGCTGGATTCCCAGATCAGAATGGCACGCTTTGTGGGCTGTGACTGTGTTGGCCGTTCTCATATCCTCATGGTGTGAATATAGGTTGACTTAGTTTTGACCTATAACTCGTTGGGTTCAATCTACTTAACCTATATTAAAAATAGGTTATATACTTTTAGATTTTAGTCGACAGATAACCTACATTACCTAATCCAAACCCAACCCAACCTGTCTTTTGCCAGTCCTACATGCTGAATCAGAAGGTTGACACCTTGAAAAATTCTACTTCTGTTACTTCTTATAGACTTCCTATAAAAAACTACTATTGAAGTTTTAAAGGCACCCCTCTTTAAGATTGAGTTTATTAAAGTGTGAAGTTTGTCATTTAACAAGCTGGCTGTAGTATCATGATCATTGTTTGTTTCGGTCCTTAGCTTATCTGATATATTATGCAAAAATTTCCTTGTTTTAAATATTTTCTTCTATCATCATAAAAGGCTGTTTTACTGATTGAGCCCTTGAAAGAGGTTGCTTATATGTGATACGGGGTGTAATGTAGATCAAGGAAGGCTTGACTATGATGCAAATAAGTTGCAGAGCTATGTGAAGGAGAAGTCATTTTTGATCAGTGAAAAGGGTGCTCTTGCTGACAAGATCAGTCCAGGCATTCTCAGATCTCTGGTGACCTTAACAGACAAAGCAAAGTAAGTTTTGTATGCAGAAGTAATTGCTGAGTTCTTTCAATGGAGTTGTGAATGGACCAATCAGAATCTAAGGTCATATTTGTAATAGACCAATCAGAATCTAAGGTCATATTTGTAATAAGCTGGAACTTTGAACCCCTTGATCTGGATAAAAGAATCTAAGAATTATTTGATTTTTGACCCCCATTTTTTGTGTGGATCAAATTTCAATTGTATGAGAGTTGAAATTTAATATAATTCTTGAACTTTTTATCCAACTGGAAACAAGCAAGTGCAAAATAATTTTTCGAATATGGAGTTTCTTCTTTTGTGGATAACTTTTTAGTTTGTACAAGATGATGGTACAAACTTGTTCTATATGTTCTTTTTGTGCACATTTGAGTGTTAATGGATATGAGTGTGCCTTTTCTTGCTGACTTCATGTAATATTATTTCTAAATTATTTTTTTGAAGCATTACTTCATCCATCCCGAAATGAGGGTCTATATTCAAAATTGACAAATTGAATCTCATTATATTGAGGTTAGTTGTAATTTTTTTTGCTTTGATTACATTAAAGACAAGCTTTTAGTAAATAATTTACTTCTCTAATTGAACTTTCAATTTGGGAAGGGAGGTCATGTTATGTTCTGGAAGTAGACAAGCTTTTTTTCTTGTTGCTACTAATGGCAAAGAGAAAAAAAATAGTCATTTATATTTTGCCTCTCTTATTCAAAATTAGTGGCCACCTACTTTTGAAATTTTAAGAAAAATGTGTTTAATTTGTAACATCTTGTGGGTCTGTGGCATTCAGTATGAAATTGCTCATTTCTGCGTGTCCGGTTCATCATTGTGTGTTCATTGGATATATGTCATGTATTATATATATTTTTTGTCAACCATGGAGCTTGTTCATCCACACCTACAGCTCCATATGTTTGATGATTTATATTGTAGATCTCAGTCCCTATGTTAAGATTTGAGGGATTGCTGCCTCAGCATTGGTAGGCGGTCAGTCCACACCCAAGGCATGTGGTCAATGACCGCATAGGATAGTTTGTTCTTATTCTTATTATTTTTCTTTTCCTATGTACTTATCCTTCCTTCTCAAGCACAAGTTAGATAAGGAGTTAAAAGCTTATGCAATGTTTAGGGAAGATTTGAGAAGGATTTTTAAAAGAATATTGGGACGGAAACTATCACCAATATCCCATAAGAATATTGGTGATGGTCAGTATTCCTATTTTAATCCTCAATGCTTTGCGCATATTGTAAATGAAATGGGTGGTTGTGATGAATTGCTTGTTGTTCATTATTGACATAGACTTGAAGAGGAGAGGGTTCGACATGTTGTTTGACTAAACCCCTGTTTGCATCAAATGAAAGAAGTTGGTGCGTTGTTGTGTAACCATTGACATGAAGAAAGAGCATGCGGCCGCGCTTAAATTTAATTTACTTCTCCTTATTTTCTTCTTCAAGTTGGAGTTTGATATTGGGAGGAGTTGGAGAAGAACGACTCGGAGACAAAGTAGAATTCAGCGTTTGCAAGTGTCTATGCTTTGAGGGAGACATTCTTTATTTTATCAAAGTATTCTTTATAAGAGTGCTCTGGCCCACTATTGTATAAAATAATGGACGGCACACCCCTTTTTATTTGAATTGATTTGATGCACTTACAATTTGATTTCTAGTTATGTTGGTTTCCGAAGAATTCTTTCCAATGTTTGAAGTACTTTGAGGGTATATCAACGTTGACGTTATAATAAACGTCATTATCATGTTTGTCCATATCTAAATGGTCAGCATAATAATTATGTGGGCCTAAAAATCTAGTTCAAAGAGTCTTTCCTAAGCGAGTTGGACCCTAAATTACAATAGACATGGGCCTATAAGGCTTGTGCTCTGTTTCACGAATGTTGCCTCTGGTCAATTCTTGAATGTCCACCGGGACATTATTAAATTCTGTACATGGACTGATGTATACTTCTGGACCTTTTTGGAGCATTTTGTCCCAATTGTGAGCGAGCCTACGGTATCTCCTTCCATGATCATCTAGAGAGCTAATTCTTTATCTTTGGTGGCAAGCGCAGCGTAATATAGTTGACCCATTTTGTCAGCAGATACTTGGCCTTTTAAATTATCAATAAAAGTTCCGTACGACACCAACATTCTTAGCGGTCTGAATATTGGAATGGAAATGGGTAGATCAAAGAATTTTTGGTTGATGGTTTAGAATTTTACACTGAATTGTAGGAGGCAATGAAGACGAAGAGTTTCATCCTCATGGAGTTCGGCACATACACAGATTGTACATGGGTGTAATCGAGTAATTGATTTTAAGAAGGGGCTCAAAACACTCTAATTTTGGGATTAGGCATTTGGGATAGGTTAAGAAAATAATTTTTTTTGTTGTTAAATTGCTTTGATTCTTTTGATTATTATTTCTGTTAAAAGGGTGTTGGCCAGCTACGTGTTAGTGTGCTTATTTTTCCCTTTTCGGTCTTCAGATAGTGATCGAATGTCACAAGCATTTGAGACGGTGACTAAAGAAGCTTCATATAAATAGAAGACTCTTAATGTATGTGAGATTTCATTAGTTGATATATATGCGCACATGCACGCACAATATTGAACAAAACCAGAAGAACTGTGAATTCATGGATTCAGCTTCGGTTGGCGGTTTGCACCACATTTGAGAATTTCATTGAGGACCATGTGAAATGCTTTATAGTGCGGCAAATTGTGGTTTATTTTTTGGAAACTCAGAGATTTGGTATTTATTTTTAAATGTTCGAATGATTAGGGCCTCCTTGTTTTATACTTTATAGTAATCCATAATCAAAGTGAATGTATTATCACCATCTTTTTTTCCCCCTTTGCTTCATCATTAGGGTGAGATGTAGCTCTACATAATGTAGAACCATTTTTGGTTTGTTCCACTACAAATGTAGATGTTTCAGTGTCATTTAGTCAAGAGACTAAGGCCATCTCCAACAGGCCGAAGCTCTGATAATCCTAGATTAAATATAGTCTAAGACTCATCCTTTCTTTCCAGCAGCAAGACTAAATATAATTTATGAGATTTTTCGGTGGATCAAAATGACTATATCAAGGAACAAGATAGTCCATGAACTATAATTTTAAATATATTTAAATGGGATGGTGGAAGGATGATTGGAATATTTTTGAATTTATTGATTATTTTAATCTTTTTATATTATAGTACACGTGATAGTCTATTTGCTGGAAGGATTGAAGACTTGAGAACATTTGTTGATGTTATATAGATTAAATATAGTTTATGGGATGGTCCATTTGCTGAAGATACTTTAAGACAATTTTGGCTTGTTGCCGACTATATTGAAGCTTTAACCTAATTATTTGCCTAGAACTTTAGTTGGATGTACTTAACTAGTCATGCATGCGCTCTAGTACTTTTAGAATTGAAAAAGTATAAGCTTACAAAAATACAAATTAAATGACAAAATACATCTCAACTATTAAAAAGTAGAGTCTAGCACAGAAATTCGTATCAGACTTCACTTTTTAATAGTTGAGATGAATGTGGTGTTTAATTTTTATGTATGTAGTAGTGTCCTTTAAAATTTGTTTCATTTGTTCCAATCTCTCTGCTCCACATATGCGCACATTATTAGTTCCCATATTTTACATGTCCTTGTGGTGATGAATTTTAACTTGATACGGTGCATGTTTGGTTACACGGCATTTGGAGCCTTTATAGTATTTGAAAGTCTAAGGGTGTGTTTGGATAAATTATTTTGGAATTCAAATTGAGTTATAACTCTATAGAACTGAAAACAATTGAATTCAATACTAAAACATAACAATTTTATTATTTGGTTATCATATTGAATTTATCTTGTATTTACATATTGAATCCAGTTATTGTTTTCTTTTTGCTTTCAATATTAAAAAATCAACATAATTAAATATATTCATATAAAATAAAGCACAACTAGTATCCATTATAAAAAAAATACAAAAAAAATAAATAAATATTGTTGAGTCTTTTTTAAAATTCATCTTTTTTACATGTTCTACTAAAACATGCAAAAGGAGAATAAATAAAGTATGTGAACCTATTTATTAATTTCTCAGCCTGAAATAAAAGATATTGTTTTATACATAGAACTTAATCAATCAATTAGATGATGTTATTGCATCTATTTAGATACTGCAAAATGACAATGTCCTCATCTTTAGTATTCTAAAACATGTTTATAATCTGTGCAAAAACATTTTTCTAAAGATTCCAAACAAGGATTTTAATTATAAAAACAAGAATGATTAGTTAACTAGAGTAAATCTGTATGAAATATGCTCTAATCATAAAAAATGATTCTTCTAATTAGATATGGACAATGCTAGTATAGTTGGTTCTTCCATTAAATTGTAACAAAATCTTAAGCTAGGGAAAAACATTCACATTATATTGTTAAGGAAAATTGTTCTAGAAAGTATACGCAAATAAAAATCATAATAAAAATGTTGTTAATAAACACGCCAACAAAAATGTTGCATATAAATTTTGCCATTCCTGCACCCATTCTCATTGTAATATCCTCTATTGCCTTCCTTGTAACTGTATAATAGGAATAATGTACGTAACAATCCAAACAAAAATACATACATCCCAGAACTAAGAATCATACATACATTCTAGATGAGAAACAATTTTGGACACTAGTGAACCATTTATATAAAGTCATAAGTATAAAATTTTCACTTGGGCCAAATATAAACTTGAAGGCCTGGAGGAAATTTGAAGATTTTAGAGAGTGCCTCAAACTTGATACCTACTTGGTTGCGAGCATTATAATGTAGAAAGCTATAGTAATAGCATAACAGTAAGACTTCTAAATATTAGCATCTTGCAACAGCAATGACAAACAAGGTCGATTACAACACTCATGAAAGAGAAGTGAGATATCTCCCCTCGATCTATATTAAGGAAAAAGGGATCATGCATAAGAGTAATCATTCTACAAATAGGTTCTCTATCAACCAGTTCATGATACACAAAGTGGATCATTAAGGCATGTGGGATCATGGCTGCAGAAGTTTAACATAATCAATCAAAAATAGAAATCAGAGAGCGACTTGTGTAGGGTCTAGATGTCCAAAAGTACATGATTCTCCTTTTAACAAGTACAACAAATAACACTCGAGTATCTATCGATAGTTATAGTTGCAATAAGAATTTTACACATCCCCAAAAGACAGAACCAAAGAATATTGTTCCGAGTATTCCTTGCTTGTGTCTATTTATATAATGAAATTGTATACTTTCTCTAAATCTGCTTGAAATGTCCTCTTGATGTTACGGAATCTAAAGCATCCAAGTATATGCACTGATATTAGTATGTAATTATTAGTTTTCACAGAGTCTTACGTACAAAAGGAAATAGTCACTTGGAAAGATTCAACAACAAGAATATGATTGTGCATTATCCGTTTAGATGACCTATCTGAGATCAAGATTTTGCACATAAAGCACCTCAGTCACATGGATGTATTAACAATTTTACACAGAAAAATGAAATTCATCTGAAGAATTTCCTCATCCACATTTTGAAGATAATACAAATGATTATCCAGGAAAGGGAAAAACATACATATCTAGTGATAGCCAATTAAATGAAGGCGACAAATACTTGAGGATGAAACAAAAGTAAGGAAACATGAAAAGCATATCGAGTATAAGAAATCAAATTATATAACACACACAATCCAGTACTTTTTATATATAAAGGAATTTAAGGAAAACAATTTATTATTAATTATGCTCCACATACATCTCAATTTCTTATATGGGAACCTCTACAAATATTATGTCTTAAACAAAGGCTATTATTTTAGACCAACATGTGATTTTCAGAATCCATAATCAAATGGGTATTTAAAGTAAAAATAAATCAATTTATTTTACGTATCTAATGCGACAAATTTGACTTTATGAGGCATTTTAGGCTAAGAGAATATGTTCTAGCATTTTATCAAATAATTGGCAGGCATCCCAAAACAATCAATAGCATACCAGTAGTAGACATGTATAATGATAATTGGAGAGGAAGAAAGTGATCTTGTTTCTCTACCTGGGTATAGGATTCATTTCCAATCGTGCTAAGTGAATCGCAAATCCAAGTTCAGTCTATTTGATATACTAAGATATTGAATCGGCGTATTCAAACGGATCCTAAATACATCTAACAAAATTTTGTGGAGTTTATTTTAAATATATTTTATTTAAGTCACAAACGTAATAGTCAGGACACTAACACTAACAGTTTAGGCACAACCTCAAATGCAACCTCTGAACAAATCCGTAGTGCGGTCGAGGGCCTTATAAATCCATCTGAGAGGCTTTAACAGGGAGGTTTTTGACCGTCTCTACGTCATTGATATTTTTTAACAAGGTGGTTGTTGACTGTCTCTTCTACATCATTGATATTTAAATCGAGTAGTTGATCAATTACACCAGTGATATCATACGGGTTCATGATAATACAAAGCAAGCGTGCGAAGTAATTTGGATTCATAAGATTCTCTTGTTTCTAGTATACAATGTACACCCTTTATTCTAAAATAAAACTTTTCAAAGTTAATATAATATATTTTTTATTTCTAATTAAATTTGAGTCATTTAATTTTTGAAAAATAAAACTTCAAATTCATAGTATTGTTTGGTGGTTTATAATTTTTATTATATTATTTATAATTCAATAAATTTATTTGTTTAAAAATATTTTAAAAATTAATTTTGAAAAATCAATATTAATCATACAATTTATTCCCTCTCTCTAAATTATTCCACACTTGTTGGAATACTTGTCAAATCCTTTTAAGACATGAAAGCATCGAATTTTTAATATAATATTTATTATATGTTGGACTGTTGGAGTCCTATTATGAGAAAGAATCTTATTTTTGATAAGAGTATTATTTTGGAAATGTCCTACTTTGAGCCTGTTCAGTATCGACTGATAAGTTGGTCAACCCAACTTATCAGTCATTTTTCCAACTTTTTCATTTGGTTGCTCCTTATTTGCTGATTTATAAGTCAAAAAACATAAGTAAGAATTTGTTGTTTAAAAAAAATGACTTTTCAATCATTTTTTTAAAGTCGGTCAACTATTATGAAATGACAGAAATATTCTTTTTATTTTTTAATATTCTTCTTACTAAAGGGCATTTTAGTAATCTTTATATTTTACTTAACTTATAAGTCATTATTAGCCTAATACATCCACAATTATTACTTAGAATTTTCGACTTATAAGTAAAATTGATGTCGAACACTTTTATTTATAAATCTACTAAAATTTTAACTTATAAATCTACTAAAATTTTAACTTTAAATCAAAAAAATAAGTCATTTCTGAACGGACCCTTTGATGCTTTGAATAGGGGGAGAAAAATTGTTAGTACTCAATAAATGGAGTCTTGTATTTAGTTGTTGAAGTGTAGTATAACCAAAAATCATGTAACATCTTAAGAGTTAGGAGACTCATGTGTGAATGAGTTTTGTGTTTGTGTGTGGGGGAGGATTTTTTGCAACTTTTATATATATTCGTTTCAAAAAAATTGTATTGTGAGAGAGAGTTTTGCACCTTTTAATCTGTGCAAAAAGTTAAAAAAACACATTTTAGTTTGTACGAATTTTTTTATTATGGTATTGTGAAAGCTCAAGTTTCAAGATATAAAGCTTTTGAGAATTATTGTAAATCCTTTATTATTGATATAGTAGATCGAGATTCAAAATTTGGTCCATAGGCTTTTTTTAAAAAGATTTTTTACATTAAATCTTATGTTATTTTAATTTTCTTTATTTTATATTATTCAATTTACGTCGGCTTAATTCCCAACAATTTGCATATTAATATAGGCATCCTTTATTTTTTTTCAATTATGCTTTAAAATCATGAAATTATGTTCAACTAATAAAACCAAAAAGTCATAATTTAAGAATAAGTCTATATACATAATATTTAATTATAAAATTAATTATTATATTTATTTTAAATATTAAAAAATATAATTTTATATTAAAATTCGTCTTAAATTATATTTTTTAACAGTTAAAATTAATTTGTGTGTATATAGACTTATTCGTATTTCATCGGCGCGTCCTCAACAGACCATGCCACAAAATTCTTATCACACCAAGTGGCTTTTTGGCAAATTTACACTCACTCAAGGAGTAAAATGAGAAGTAAATCTTCAACGTACAATAGTTAAACGTACCCCTACCCCTGATCAAAAACCCTCTCATTTAGTCATTACTCTGTTCATTTCGTCTCAGCAGTGATCACCTAGAGAGAGAAAGGAAAGAGAGAATTATTGCATGTGGAGATGCCCTGCCATATATAGAGATTTAGAGAGTGAAAGCAAAGGAAAAAATGCCAACCAAAGAATAAAGGATTTTTTATTTTTTTTTGAACTTAGGTGGAGCCGGTTCTTCAAATAAAAATTTAATATAACATAGAATAAAATTATAATATAACGGCAATAAGTTATTATGATATATTTTTTATTTGGTTTTTGATATTTTTTTTATATTAGTGTAATAATTATAATATTATTATATTATATTTAAAATTGTATTTGATTTACTAAATTATATAATTATATATAATAAATTTTACTAAATTATATCAGCTTCTTATCACCCTGAACTTTCACATCTAATGACTTGTAGCCGATTGGGCAGCTTACTTTACTCTTCTTTATTTAAGCGTAACAATTCGTTTATTCTATAAATGTAGAATTTATATTGCTCTTCTTTATTTTAAATTTATATTGCTTGACATTGTTAACAAAAAAAAAAAAAAAAAACTTAGAAAATAAATCAAATAGAGAATTATGAAGAATATAAAAAATAATGTGTTATAATTATAAATAATTAGTGTTAATATTTATTTCAAATATAAAAAGTTAATCAGTTATGTATGCTTCTTCCCGTGCTTTTTCGTGAGTTGAAAAAAGAAATCACGACACACGTGAAGAAGATTTAATGTCTTACTTAATATTTTAAATTATAAGTCATAATAAAAAATAAAATAAAAAATTACACAAATGACCCGGGCCATGGGTCAAGCATTTCATAGTCCGCAAAAAGCCGGGCCGTTTTTGGCCCAACCCATTCTAGCCCGACCCGCTAAAAGCCCTACCCGTTTTAGCTCGACCCACCCATTTGCCAGGTCTACAGCTAACGGAAGCATGAAAGTCTTGCCCTACTTGCCCTTTCTTAGAAAGATTGGAATAAAGGAAGACTGTCATATTCTATATTTGTTGTATCTTTGGATGGATCAAAAGATTCTTTCAATTGGCTTATATATAATAAATAAAGTAAATTATAAATTAAAATATCAAATTAATTGTAATCGTTACTCTTTTATCTTTTATAATCTACTGTATTAATGAGTCAATACATCACTTAGATAATGTAATAAAAAACTTAAAAATTAATGTAATAATTATTACACTCATAATAAGATAATACATATAATAAATGAATTAAACATAATAAATATTATATTAATATAATAATCTATTATATTATAAATTATTACATTAATTTAACACAAACCAAATGCTACCTTACGAGACATTTCATCTCAATGACATAAAGAATCCCTTTTTATTTAAAGAAAACTTGCCTTCTTCGGTCTACAGCCGAGGTTGATTTTCCTTTTGCTGAAAGACTTACCATTAGACACGTCGTTGATAAGAGTTTGCAAGTACTCCCTCCGTCCTATTTAAATCACGTTTTAGAGTTTCTATCATGTTCTTAAATATATGATTTTAAAAAAAAATTAGGATAATTAATCATTATTTTTCTTAAACTGCCCTTATTAATTATGTACCAATTTTTTTGATTATCTCTTTATCCAACCTGCTAATTACGCTAACCAAATCCAATTTTCAGTCCCTATTTTTTCTCTTTTCTTTCCCTATTTCATTTCCTATTTTTTCTCATTGCAGTTTCATCCATTTTTTTTTCACCTTCTTTTCTCAGATTAATTATGGAGTTAAGAAATTTTATTTTTTCAAATTTTTTTTGCCTCCATATGTATGAATAATTCTACTTGTTGCCATGTTGGAGTTAGTTGTATTTTTTTTATAAAAAAAATTCGTGTGGCCTACATAGCTTTTTATAAACAAAAATGGTGGGAAAATAAAAAAAATAAAAAATAAACAAAAAAAATCTTAGATGCATGGCGCCAAGTTTTAAAGTTGTTTAAAATGAAAAATATGAAACTGAAGTTTTTTTAAGTAGAGTACCGTAAATTGTGAGGGAGAGAGTGGAGAGGATTTTTAAATAATTAGATAAGTTGTTTTATGGGGAGGGAGGGAGAGAAAGAGAATATGAGTAAATGAGACCGATGAATTTTTTTAAAAAAAAAATATAGAGAAATGTTACCTTAATTATGGGAGTACAGACGAAAGAAAGAGTATGAGATATTACTACTCCTATGGTAATTATGAGAATTTAAAAGTATTATAAATAATTAATATTATATTTAATATTATATAATTATTTTTTTAATTCTTATGCACAAGTCTAAAATGTCATTTAAATAGGAACGGAGGGAGTAGTAGCCAGTAGGATTTTAGTAACGGACAAGTCTACAAATACAATTTTGAGATACAAATTCTATCTACACCATTATAAAATAGGGCATAATACGGATTTTCGCATCAAATTTTACTTTTTAATGATAAAAATAAAATTTGTGTCCAAAAATGTGTGCAGTTAGACTTATTCTATAATTAAATACTTTCCTTTCTCTAACATGTCCCTAAAAGCTAGTCACTTCTTGCCACCCACAAAATAATAAAAGCTAAAATCTTTGCAGCTTTTCTAGTGCTCAACCCTCTAAAGCTGACAGATTTTCCTTCCTTTCTCTCTCAGTTTCTTGATTTCATATAATGCATTTCAACAAAAACTCCCTATTTCTGCCACTATAATTAATTTACAGTTCAAGAATTTATTTCTTCCTACTTGTAGTCTTGTACAAATCAAGAAAAGCTATAGAGAGAGGAAAAAAAGTGGGTTAGTTTGCTGGAGGAGAGAGAAACCAAAATGTTGGATTATGAATGGGGAATCTCATCAACCATTATCCTCGCCGGCAACGGAGAACCCACTCAAGATTCCGGCCAAACTCCCCCAAATATTTTCGATCACTATTCTGATCAAACTTTCGGCCAAAACCTCATAAACCCTAATCAAAAAGGCTTCAATAATCATCCAAACCATCACCATTTTCATCACCCACAAACCCAAAACACCCATTTCCAATCTCTCTACGACCCGCGCACTTACGCTCGGACCGGGTACATGGCTGATCCCAAGACTGAACCGGCGGGGATTGACTACACTAGCAGGATAGTGCTGAATTTGGGTGGCCGGACGTATTTTTCTGCATCGGAAAATGACTTTGTGAACCGCCGGTCCAAGGCGCTTGAACCCGGCTTAGTAAACTCCTCACGTTGCCAAGCTAAGGGCTGCAATGCTGATCTGACCCACGCCAAGCATTACCACCGCCGCCACAAGGTCTGCGAGTTTCACTCAAAAGCCGCCTCCGTTATCGCCGGCGGATTGACTCAACGATTCTGCCAACAGTGCAGCAGGTTCGATCGTAAAACTACCATAAGCCCCTCCCCATGCACTTATATTTTTGAGTAACTACCACTAAATAAATAATTTTACTAATTCTTTTCAAGTTGGAGGAGAGAAGAGAAAAGTAGAATGTGACCGTAATGCCCTTGGGATTGTGTTAATTAACCAGCTAATGATTGGTTGAGTTCGTACGTGGGGTGATCCCGAGGGCATTTTCGTCCTTTAGATTTTGTTTCCATATTAATTTTCTGGTGTTATGTTTACGTACACTCGTACAGTTTGTTTCTGCTTCTTATAGTGAAAGCAATCATTATAGATGAAACTTACAAAATATAATTACACGTGACTAAGATTTTGTTTGGTTGAATTATGGGGTATTTTTTTACCGTGAATTTTTGATATTTAACATTACTACAAAGTACAAATAAACAGATTCCATCTTCTCCCCGAATTCGACAAAGGCAAAAGGAGTTGCCGCAAAAGGTTGGCGGATCACAACCGTAGAAGGCGAAAAAATCAGCAAACAAATCAAGCTTATGCTCGAAAATGCTCATAATTCGTCATCTGAAAACCTAACAAGTAAGTTGTATATTGAAAAATATTATTGATATTAATTTGGCAACGACTCAATTTCAAGTTCTTGAATTGTTTGTGATTATATGTTTACCAACTCGGTATTAAGTTTCAGAATTAAAATTTAAAGCACACTTATAATTTCAATTTTAAAGCTTTATTTAATTAAAATTTGATCTCGAAATCCAATTTCAATGTCTAGCGTTATTGAGTTGTCAAACATAGCGTATAATTAATGAATTTCAATGAATTAGATGAAATTTTATGTTTGAGGATTTTATTTTAGGGTCCCCACCAGACCTCGGAGGGCATTCGTCTTCATCAGTGACTATCGACATTTCGCCCACAGAAATTACTTCCTTGGGTTCTTCCCGGCAAAGATCTCATGAAGCTCCTAGTTCTCTCTTTTTTTCAAATGGTTGATTTTATTTTTAGCTATATGTGGAAATGGAAATTGAATACTTGTTTAGGAGGATCTTATTCTATCGACTAGTCAGAAATTAGTCAAACCAGCAATAATAATAATAAAGGCATAATTGTTAATATGATATATAGGTATTTTATTTTCCATGAAATTCAATCTTTTTATAAGGTTGGTGTTATATATATAGAGATTTTAGCTGCTTTTAATTCGATTTTAGATAAATTTAAATTTCCCCCCTTCTAATGTGTTTGGTTGTGGGGTGGGATCAAGAGTGTACGAGGTGGAAAATTGTTTTATTTTCTATCTAGTTTATAGTGGCTAGGTAGGATTCGGTTTTGGGCAAGCATGCTCATGCATGGGGTGAGATCTTCTATAATTAAATTCTTTATTTTTCTATATCGAGACTTATGATTACGGTTTTTAGAATATATGGCAACAGTATGTACTGTCGCCATAGCCTTATTTTTTATAGAGCTAAGCAACGGGACATACCGTCGCTATAGACCTTAAAAACTGTTGTCATGGGTCTCGACATAGAGATACATAGAATTTTAGTTAAAGAGTATCTCATGCCCTCATTGTATATGGTCTATTTTCCATTTTCAGCGTTTGCATTATTTTCTTGTCTTTTCCTTTGAAATTTTCCCCACAAAATGCTGTGCGAGTGATTTCTTTAACAAAATTGAGTGGGAAAAAAATAATGGCAATGAATTGTGAGAGTATGCTTCGCTGATTGAAGTAAGTGGCCGGTCAAGAAGTCATGCTGTCTCGTGCATGGAGGTTATTTTTGATCAAGTACTCATTATTCATCCCACCCCACTGATGCATAAAACCCTCCGGCCAAAAAATAGTTAACTAGACTGACAGAGTTAGGTTGTGTTGACCCATATGTTGTCTTTTTAAAAAAAAAAATCACAATAAAGAGAAAATTAAAAAGTCTCACAATTTGTTGAAATATAAATAATAGGTGAGAATCCAATTAGCCTAAAACATCCTTAGCTTTGATAAATCATTTGAGTTCTAGCCTATCTTTATTTTTATTTATTTTTTATCTTTTAAATTTGCAAATCAAGGATCATATGGGGCTCATAATTCTTAATTCTTCATTGGGGAAAGGGGTAAATGGGGCTACAAATTAATAAATGGTTTGAAATCCTATCAATAACTTTTGTTATTGGATATCTTAGAAAAATATGTCATTCAAAGTAACACGGGAAGTATTTGTAACTTATTACACATTGATATCTCTAATTATCTAAATGTGTTTGGTGGTTGTCTTTATATGTAGAGATGGACATGGTATTTGCGGATTTGAAGTAATATTCGATCTACAATGATTAATTTGGATGCCTCCTTGCACCTTCCTTGAAATTAATTTGTAGCCCTACTGTCCTTTCATTTTCTTTCTTCCTTGTAGTCTTTCTTTCTAAAAATGAGATGGACAAATATGAAGGAAAGACAAAATTAAACATTAACGCGTGAATTCCATGACATTTCGACTGTTTTACTGAGTGGCATCGGAAATGCTTAATAATTTTTTAAGCTTAAATTTTACTCTCTCTGTTTTAAATTATAAGACTAATATTAATTTTTTAAAAGTCAATTTGTGATATTTTTTAATTTAAAATTGACATGATTCAATTAAGTTTTTGAAAACAATAAATCTTATAAGTAGTAGTAGTAATTTTTAGGTAGTTTATGATATTCATAATTATATTGACATAAACTAAATAAATTTATCTCAATTTTGAGTTTAAAATTGACTTTTAAAAAATTAATATTAATCTTATAATTTAAAACAGAGAGAATATATATGTTAGTGTGATATTAGAAATTGTTTGGATTTGATTTAGTTATAAAAAGACTCCCACATTTTGTACTCTTTTTTTTTTCTCTCTAAATAATAAGGTTTTTACATATTAAGTAACCACCTCATTTAAAAGTTTAAATTATTAAAAATAGACACTAATAATGTATATTATGCTAATATTACAAAATACGCTTATAATTTGTTTGACTAGGTTAAAATCTAAGGTTTCCGTACAAACATTAATATTCGAAGAAAGAAAAGATAGTTAGAAAAAGTAAGAAGTTCATTTTCAGACGATGGATCTGAGCCGTGCTGAATTTCTTTTCCTTTTCTAATAGTAAGAAAAGAATTTGCATGTAAAATTTACATGACCATGGCAAATACGCTCAACCCACAGCAAATGTTGGTCATGTGAATTTATATGACCATTAGATCTTATATTATTTATTTTAAAATATAAAGATCAAATATTTTTAAAAACACACAAAATCATTTATAAATTTTGTTGAGAATACTCGACCTATATAACTCATCTGAAATTACATCTTGATCCAAAAAATTAACCTTTAGGTTTATGGTCTATTAAAGTATATATGTCTTTAATTTTTCTTATGATTCGATATGGAACTTTTCACATCACTGAATTATTATCCGGCTCATATATACTCATTTGAAACTATATCTTAACAAAAAAAATAGCATATTAAGTCTATAGTTTATTAAAGTATATATGTCCTCAATTTTTTTTAATGATTCGATATAAAATTTTATTATCACATGATATCTCAACAAACTTGTCTTATGTACAAAAGAAGAGACCAATTTATCGTACGTTTTTTGCAAGACAGTATTGTAAAATGGAATAAAAGATTATTAATCTTCCATTCACAAGATAATGCCTTGAAATGCACCCTATTTTTTTTCAAATCTTGGACGCCAAATTTTTTAAAAAACAGTACGTGCAAGATTAGGTGACCATATAAGTTAACATAATGTGTACGTGTAACCATGCTCGTAGAATATTGAGGTTGGAATGAAGTTGCTTGACCTAGGTTTATGACGTATATCCTTCAATCTTAAATTAGAGCAGTGACTACCAAGCCACCTAGGTGAGGAAGAAGCTATAAAACTAAGACAAAAATAGGTGACCAGATCCTCTCCCTCCTCCCCAACACTACAATTTTGGAGGGCCTTTGTCTTGTACAATTCAAACACAATTGGCCATTGTCTGCTTCAAATTTCTCTTTTCAATGTCCCCATGCATGTTATATATATATATATATATATATATACGAAGACCGATCAATTGACAAAGAGGTAAAAATAAAATTATTCTTACAACAGATCTCAGCCGTCTAAGTTGAGATTTAACGACTTATATGGCTCTCGTCCGCAGTATAATATCTAGGTATCTGCGATATTATACTGCGGACGAGTGATATTGTCCAAAATGTCTCTAACATTAAAATGAACAAACTCACCGTCCACAGTATAATACTGCAGATGGGTACGAACAAATTCACCGTTCGCAGTATAATACTGCGGACGGGTACAAACAAACTCACCGTCCACATTATGATACTGCGGACGCTAGTTTAATTATAAATCTGCATTCATCATTGTTTATAACAATCATTTTGATCTCATTCTCATCTCATTTTCACAGTAGTAAATTGGTTAGTTATAATTAGAGCTATCAATTTTTTTATTTCTTCTTGCAGATAACATGAATCTGTAACGAGGATACGCAGGAGAAAAAGAAAATTTATAGCCCTAATTAAAAAACTGCGTTCGTCATCTCTTTTTGATAATATCGATTTAGGTTGTTTGACTTAAGGCTATTAAGTTTTCTTCTTCTTCTTATGTAGTATTCGTACTGATTTATGTTTGTCAATCATCCCAAATAACATGAATCTACAAATGTACTACGCATGAGAAGAACAAAACTTTGTAGTTTTAAAAAGACTCATCCGTAGTATAATACTGCAGACGAACGTATTTACAATAATGTCACTAATAGTTTAATTAAATGCATGACATTATTGTAAATATTTTCGTCCTCAGTATAATATCGCAGACAGACTTATTTACAATAATGGCATGCATAGTTTAATTAAATGCATGACATTATTTTAAATGACAACGCTTTAAAGAATATATATTTCTTTTCGTTCTGAAACTTTTTAGTATTGAGATAAGTAAACAATCTCCCATCTTATTTATAGTAGACTAGATTACTTAGATTCAAAGAGCCGAAACAATTTTCTCGCCATTAATGAGGAAACGATTGCTACCCCAACGTAATCAGTTGAAATTCTCAACAATTGATTGCAACAAAAATCTAGCGTCCACAGATAATACTGCGGACGATGGGAATACAAAAGGTCAGTCCCTATACGACGTCGTTTTAGACTCTGTCATTTGATTTACCCGTCCGCTGTATAATACTGCGGACGAAGGGAAGACAAAAAGATCAGTCCCTATATGACGTTGTTTTAGACTATGTCATTTGATTTACTCGTCCACGGTATTATACTGTGGACGGTAAGTTTGTTTATTTTAATGTTGGGGGTATTTTGGATAATATCACTCGTCCCAATATAATACTGGGAATACCTGGATATTATACAACAGACGAGGGCTATATAAACCCGTCAGTTCTCAGCTTAGACGGCTGAGATCTGTTATAAGGATAATTTTATTTTTACTCTTTTATCAATAGATTAGTCATATATATATATATATATATATATATATATATATATATATGTATGTATGTATGTATGTATTAAGTCATTAATCATGATCAACTAACCTAACAAAGGAAAGAATCTCTATACATATTTATTAGTTTGGAGAAATGTTTCTTTCTCTCTCACCAATCACTTCACACATTTTTGTCTATTTACCATAACTAAAATTTTGTTCGTTACATAATCCTTTGAGTTGGTTGTTAGCCAAATTCGACCTAGTGTCAAAGATTGAATGTTAGCTAGTTAATAAATAATATTCACCAAAATGAGCTCTAGGTAGGTTGATGCGACTTAATTTAATCTGACTAATAGTAGAATTGAGAGACAATAACTTGTACCCTCAAGCACATGACATAATATTATTGGACCCACAACTCCCAATTTTAAGGCTGGGCAAATGTTTCACTAGCAAAATTTGCATTGTAATAGAATTAGAATCATATGAATGGTTAATTAAGCTTGCTAAAATCTTTGAGGGCACCACATGCATGGAAAAACCCCAAATGAATTGTAGGAGGATAACTTGTCCCAAGAGGGCATTGTATTCACAAGGAACAACAACAAAATATAGACTAGTACGTAGTAGGTACTAATATGAAAATGAACTATGTTGATAATCCGTCCGTTCTTTTTAAGTGTTGTTTTAAGAGTACACACAGAGATATATATATATATATATATATATATATATATATATATATATATTTATACTGCTCTGACTAATTAATTTAATTAGGTATAAGATATCGATATTATTCTTGAATGTAAGACCTGACTGATAAGTGAAAGTGTGAGAAAAAATTATTACATTGGAGTAAAATTCATCTAAAATATGAGAGAAACAAATATGTATATTGTGTTTAAAGATGATATGAAAACTAAGTAACTAATTGACCTTTAAAGTCTACAAACAACGTATAAAGAGAGAAAAAAATCTCTAAAATGACACTTAAAAGAATAAAGGAATGGAGGAAGTAGACTGCAGGCTAGATTAATGTGTCGAGACTTTTGGGTTTCTTAAGTATTGTGTTTTGCACTTATCCCACGTCTAGTTTTACTAATGAATTTTACTACTCATACAAGGACGTGTATAATGATACAATATAAAAATGACAAGATTCATAATATAAAAATGATGAATTTTTTGATTTTTATATTAAGTTATTATATATATTATTATATAAATCATTACATATAATAAAACTATTTATTAATTAAGCCACCGTCTAGTTTTACAAAGTAATTTGGTAGTTGGTAGGGGTCGAATATTCCTTAAAGAGAGTGCTTCTAGTCTTCCACACATGCACGTCAAATCCAATTCATCTTTCTTCTTCAATTCTCCCCTTTCTTTTTCGTATCTTTTGATTTTCCATATTATTAATTAAAAGTAAAGATGGAGGGAGCATGAAAGTCAGACTTGAACATGTGCAATATATATCTCACTCCAACTCTCTTAATTAATGTTAGATGATTTTTTGAGGTCCACATTTTTGTAGCTTTGCCGGTGAATTCTCATTACACACAGCTGTAGACCAAAATTGGTCCCCTAGTCTTAAATGCAAGCTACTCAACGACTGTTCACGGTGATGAGGATAACTTTTCAACCATGCAGGTGGAAATATGACGCACAAAGTTGCAGCCCCACGAGCTTGTCACGTGTTGAACCAAGAATTGTATACTTCGTGGGGTCATGGGTATAGTCATGGACAAAGGTTAAGATTTGGGAAGATTTTGTGCGAAGAAAAAATGATAAAATAGAGAAGAAACCATTGCATAGAAATTAACTAGCTAGCTAGGTGTGTTTGCTACTAAATACCTTAGCATCTAAGATCTCTCTTTAGGTATATAGTCATATCATAACTTCATAAGTGAGTTTGAATTTTGCTTTACCATTATTGAGAAATTTCCCATCCTTGTATATGGCCTATCATTTATGACATGGGAAAAAAATTGGTTAATTCTGTACTATAATTCAAGTTTATATAATTACTCCTTTGATACAATTTATTTGTCTAGAAATAGTGAAATTGACGTAAAGGGTTATAACATAAAAATCTTGAATTGTCTATACTAATTAATCTCACCCCTAATTAAACATATAATTGGTCCCAATCCCGGATGAAAATGAGGGTTAATTGCATTAGGTTAACGTCCAACTATAAAATATTAAAATTAGTCATTTATTTTATGAGAACCCTAATGAATCTACGTTGGGCCATATGACTCTTGATAGAGAATAGTGGGGGAAAATGATTTATTTGGCTGACCCAACTAGTTTAGGATTTGTTAGGTTGAATGACCCTTTTATTCCTTCAATTTGTCATGCAGTGCCGTAATTATTCTTAAAATTTATTTTTTGTCAATTGAGTCCTCTAAGTAATTTGTTTGTGTCAATTCTATTCTTTGAATGAAATTTTACCTAATTTCTCACAAATTGAGCATTTGCAGTTTTAGTAGGGCAAAAACGACAAAACACACAAAAAATGAAGAAAAACTAATTTAAATTTCAAAAATAAATTGGATAAAATTTGATTCAAGAAACAGAATTGAACCAAATCAACACTTGGAGGACTCAATTTACAAAAAATGAACTTTAGGAATTACTTTGATACTACATGGCAACTTAGAAGGACAAAAATGTCCTTCACCCTTTAGGATTAAGACTTAGTTAAGTTCAGGTGGGAAGGATATAACCCTAATAGTACGAGGGTTAGTTAAAACCAAACCTGTCAAAGCTATGAAATGTCTAAAAGAAATGCCATTCTAATATTCCCTTCCCTCGTGTTATATACGCATATACGTCAGAGAAGACCTACTAACACTTAAAAAGTGGACTTAATTACTGTGCTAAATGAGATTTGGTATAATACCAATATATTTGGCAAGACATAAGCTCTAATTAGTCAATAATGTATCGCATGTTTGTCGGGAGACTAATATTCGTAGCCTTTTTTTTCATTGAAAGATACATGCATGTGTCCTGTCGTTGTCTGCCTGACACTACCATCCTCTCTATAATATGAAAATTGATTACTTAACGTGATATCAAAATTTATTTATATTTTTTGAAAGCGTATGTTATGCAAAGTCTTTTTTTCAAGCATTCTTGCTACATGTTATCCTTTATAATGATATTGATGATAAATATGCATTTAATTTAATAACCTGAACCCTGAGGTGTGTGTTAGCCTGGATATAAATATATAATTGTTGAAGCTTTTTTACCGGTTTAAACTTTTAAAAGAGTTGATTACTAAACAGTTGCACCATTTTAGAATAAAATAGTTGTCATTTTTACTTCTGTTGCATAAGAGGTGTTAGAAGATGAGGAATTGAAATTATCATAATATGTCGTAAATAAAATCTTTAAATATTTTTTTTATGACATTATTGAGAAGCTTACGATCTTTGTTAGTCGAATATATGTAATTTCGAGAAGCACACTGAACAGGAGTGAAATACACTGATATATTTTTCATTTCCCCATCACTGAACTGATCTGCATTTTGTTTGTAGACAAACCACAAATTTATCTCCAAATGTTACACATTTTCAACGAAATATAAAATTAAAATTAATAGGAGTACAAATTAAAGGAAATAAATAACCAAAGGTCTAAATTACATGAGTACTACCACCAAAGGAACTCCACAACTGAGAACACTCTTCTTCTTCCTTAGACTTTCCCCTCATAGACAATAACTCAAATGCCGAGGTTGGAGCCTGCATAAGGTCCAGTGTCACATTGTTGGTGCCTGTCCCATTGAACCGGTCCCAGCCGTGTGGCTCAGGGAACATATGGTGCTGGTTAGAAGCAAAATGATTGGTCTGATCGTTTTGGTGCCCATTTAGGTCTTCATGGTGGTGAAAAGGCCAGTCTTTGTCGACGATGAGCTGCCTAGCCAAGAGGGATGCTCTGTTTTCAGCAATAAGTTCACGAAGTGCAGCGCTACATCTTGAAGAGAGATCGGGAGATGAAATCGAGGATTCGTTCCTTGATGACAGAAGAGAGTGAGCACGGCCTGTTGGTGATGATAAGTATGGAAATCTACCTGTTATCAGTTAACAACTCCATGTTCATCAACTCTATCTTTTTGTTTATTTTACTTTATTTAAGGCATTTGATATTGTGGAAGCAAAAATATACTGACAGAACAAATAAACATTTAGCAACACTCTTATAATTGTTCTAAATACTTGGTTGTAAATGTGAAAATAAATGTGAATTACTCAACATTTATTGTTCTAACACGTTATTTTTGCTCTGAACCGCCTTATTTAAATTGTAAAGTTTATTTAAGTTGTAAAGTTCATGAACTCTTTCAGCTAACTAATTAAGTAGAATTTTTTTGAATGTGTTCATCTATTACAAAGAACATTAAGTTCCTAGTTAGATGGTCACATTTGACAATTAGTATGTTTTTCATATCATAAATATCTTTGCTGCATGTTACCTATATACTTAGTAAACTAACATAAAGCTACACAAGATTTCTCACCAAACTATAATGGTTCACATGTCCTCCATAAAAGAATACCTAATAATGTCAATTAATGTTAGAGCAATAATTATATGTCAAAATAATAAATATCACTGAAAATTCAAAATGTCACTAAAATAAGTGTAAAAGTGTTACTAAATACGTATTTTCTTTGGCAGCAAAAATATTATTCTAACATTATCTATAACCTATAATAATATAATAACAGATTAATTTCAAAGTCTTACCAAGGTTCAAGCTTCACTAATTTTACATGCATTAATTTCATATATTCAATGGTGCTAAAATATTTTTTATGCACTTTAAAGCTACAACTCAATTTTCCTAAATAATTTTTTATTGAGATAATTAGTCAAAATTACTAAACAACTGAAGTCTGAATATCATATAAAACACTTGTAACAATCGGCCAAAAGTTCAATCCTGGTAAACTTATAGATTTTACTAATTTTTATAGTATTCTAGCGTATATAAGTTCATTGGTACTATACTTTAGTAGCATCAAGCCCTTGATAACATTTCATTCTATACACAAATAATGATGACAACTCAACGTGTGATCTTATTAAGGTTTCCCTGTTGAAATTTGCTGCATTCTTCGGACAATAGACGGATAGAACAGGCTCCCAATTTTCTCTATATAATCATGTTAGAATCTCAAAGACCTTAATCTCATCTCTAAGTTAAAATCTTCTGTAATTTTATTTCCTATATTTAACTTGTAAGACCTCGAATTTTAATAAATAGATTTTAAATTTTTCTCATAATTTTATTATTAACAATAAGATGTTAAATTAATAAAAATTAAAATTAAGGATGTTATGTATAAAAAATTTATGTCGGACAATATTCGATTGGTCGGGAAATTTTCGTTCTGTCGAAAAATATTCATACAACGAGGCCAAAATATTCAGTTATGGGTGGACCCCACAACGGAATATTGCAGAATGTAGAAAACTACAGCAGTAACCTTTCTAAATAAAAATGGTCAACGGTGTTATCACTTTTAACTGTTAAAATACCTAGTGATAAAAGTATGATAACATATGATATTTTACTGTAGCACGCCGTATTTTACAGTAGCACATGGTATTGCATAGTAGCATACGGTATTACACAATGTTTAAATTATTGAACTGATAAAATGACTATTGCACAGTATTTCATGAATAATTGTCATTATACAACATTTTACATTATTGAACCAATAATTGTCATTATACATCATTTTATATTATTGAATTAATAATTATTATTATACAATATTTTATATTATTAATTGCACAGTGTTCCATATTATTGAATCAATAATTGTCATAATACACAACATCTTGCATTATTGGGCCAATAATTATTACAGTAATAGTCACGGATATTAAACAGTTAAAAAGATTTATTATTTGAAAAATACTATATGTTTAATAATTGGGTATGAAAATGTGTAACGCGTGTAAATGTGTAACATGTGTAGGCGTGAAACGCGTGGTAGTCAACGAACAGTGCAGATTAAAGTATGAAACGTGTGTTGGTTGATGAATGGTTCAGATTAAAAGATGAAATTAAAATGTGTAACGTGTGTGTGGAAAAGTTGATTAGGCTCTGGTTATAAATAGGGAGCTTAGCATAAGGAGTTTCATACATTACTCACTCAATCTTCTTTCCACTCTCTAAATATTTCTTAGTATAAATGTCTCTCTGAGTGTATTAAAATTATCTTAAGCGTTGAAGATCTGTAAGGGTACGAGTATTATTCAAGTAAGTTTTTCTTTTAAAAGTTATATAAACACTCACACACACATCAGTTTATAACTCTTCCTTTAGAAGACTCTTCTATTAGAAGATTTATTTTGAAAATTTTCATTTGGAAGATTTTACTTTGAAAGATTATTTTCTTTAGAAATTATTTTGAAGTATATTTATATAGTCACTTTGATGAATTTATATACATAAAATTGGTATATGTTACTTACTAATTAAATTATGAATATACATATAGGTTGATCAACTTCATAAAAGCTGTATTTAGTCACTTATTACGGTAAGATATATCATTTTTCTTTCAAACTCTTAAACTTATTACGGTAAAGGATATCATTTTCTTTCAAAATCTTAAATTTATTACAGTAAGGGATATTATTCTTTTCTTCATCATAAATGGATATCATTTTCTTTCTTACTTGTAAGGGATACCATCTTTTTCATCTTCTATCAGTTAAATTTACTACGGTAAGAAAGTATCTCATTTGTACCTCTAATGTTATTAAACGGTAAAAATTTGTGAATTAATAATTCATTAATATTCCCTTAATAGTTTACACTTCATTTAATACCATTTGACAAGAACATTCCTATTAAATTTTCATCGTCATATTTGAACTGTGAACTTATGGACCTTGAACTTTTGAACTGTGGACATTTATTTGAACTGTGAACTTATGGACTAATTCATTGTACCTTAAACCTTACCGTTGAACTTCTTCCATGTGGATCTTGGATATTACTCTTGGACTTGAACACCTGTTTCTATACATCATGTTGACAATTTGGACATTATTTGAATATGGATAAAGTCAATTTGTTAACTCCTCATGTTATTGTTTATCCTGTTTCTTCTGTTCATTATTTATATCTCTATTGTTATTTCAATCATCAAGTATCAGGTTGTTCTGAATATCTGTGACCTGGGGCACAGATGATAAGTTAAAAGCGATATAGATTAAAGACGATATAGGATAAAGGCGATATAATTGTCAGGTGTCTTTGGTTGGATGACAATGACACGTTATGAATGTTCTCTTTGGCAGGGGGTAAAGAAGAACTGTTGTTTGGCATGATCGTGACCAGTGGTATTTCAGATGATAAAAGTTGATGATTTTCTTAAAAAGAGAGGCTTGTAGACATCATGATCTACTTGATTCTCTTAGTGGTGGTTATTTCACTACAGTTTAACTTTGTTTAAAAACTTAACTACTGTTGTTGAATTAAATCTTGCTATTTATATTACTCTATTAACAACTCAACTGCAGCTGTTGATTTAAAACTTATTGTCTATTATATTCAATTAAGAACTCAACTGTTGAAGGTTAAGCATAATTTATTTTTCATTATTTCAGTCATGATATTTCTTACTGGGTATTTGAGTTCACCATTTCCTTTTGTTCAATTGTTCAGGAAATGAGAGCGTAGCCGAGACTAGCGAGGAAAAAAGGAAAATAGAGTAACGGTCCGAGATAGTTGTTATAGTAGTCTTCACTGTATTGTAGAATAATAATAATTGTGAAGACTTAGTTGTATATTACTGAACGGTGTATTGTAATAATTTTATTATGATCTTTTGACTACTCAAATTGAGTGGTGTGAGCCAGATTTAGGGGCGTCACATAACTAAATCTCATATAACTAATATTAGCCCTTCCGGACTTATTAGTTACTCCCTCCATTCCAAAAAAAGTCTCATTTGCGGATTTAAGATCAAGGATATATATATTTTTTCCACACTTACTTTCCCTAATATATTTTTGAAATTGTTGTCCAGTTTACTGATCAAACATTCAGTTTTTTATTTTATAAGACTAAATAATCAAAAAAGCCATTAAACTTTTGTCAAGTTATCAAAAATACGTACAAACTATTTTTATTTTTTTTTGCACCAAAAACTATTTAACTTTCAAAAAATGTCAAAAATAACCAAAATTTGATCATACGAGATCTGTACAAAAGGCCCGGTCAAATTCCTTAGTCTTAGAAATGAATTTTGAGTTTTAAACAAAATTCCAAAGAAAAGAATTTTTTTCCAAAAGAGTATGATTTTCAAATTCAAGTCTAGTGCTAGCTGGTAAGATGTCAATGTGCTACAGCATACAAATTATACACTCTTGTCTGACTATTTTATTTCTTTTTTAGGGTACTAAGGCATGCCGTAAGTATAACACTTTTCAATGATTATATCTTATTAACAAAGTTCTAGTTTTAACATTAAAAGTGAACATTGGTACCCTGGCTTCTCCTAGGCTTAACTTTGTTTTTCTTTTTCTATTTTTAAACATGTCCACCCTTATAATATGGCAATAGAATTTCAAAACAATCAAGCATGTGCTTATTTATGGACTTAAGGGCGTACAAGAGAGATTGAGAGAGATATATATACCATGAGAAGGATTATTTCTTGAAACAGAATGTTCATGAGAACTCTTTCTTCTTCTTTCATTGTGGCCAGCTAATCTCCTCCTGCAACTCCTCTTCGACTCATCAAACTCTGTCACTACATGAAACCTACACGCAACCCCACTAATTATATGTCGTTATATATTAGTAACACCTACCCCCGATTGATTAGAGATAAAAAAAAAAAAGCATTATTGAGATGAGTATGTGTGTGTGTATTTATATATATAGCGAAATATTCACAACTAAAAACTAGATGTTAGCAAAGATAATATCTCACAATATATTATGTATTACCATTGCATCCAGTTGTCTCGACGCAAAAAGTTGTATGAGGGTATTGCTAGAATCGAACATTAGTTGTGAATCATTTTTATATACCATAAAAAATATGGTAAAATGGTCCATACTTGCCCAGCGTTGGTTAATTATAGACTTATTTAAGTCAACCCAACTATGCCTGCCGGTCCATGTGATGTGAAAAAAGTTGAGTTAAATGTTTAATACATTAAAAGTGTATAGTAAACAAAATTATTTTTATTTTAATAACGACTCATGTTACTACTATTCATATTTTGAATTATAACGTAATGTCTTTTTGTAAAAATTAATTTTAAGATATTTTTAAAATTAAATTATTTATATTAATTTAATATTAATTTAAATTATTTTATTTTATAATAAAAAATTAATAATTTTTTAAATAGTCATATAAATTATTTTTTTATTATTTTTAAAATTATTTATGTTTTATTATATAATTTCATAAGAAACATGGGATTAATAGTTTTTTTCATTTTAAATTATTAAATAATTTTATGAGACTAATAATTTAACATTAAGAATTATTAATCTCCCATTATAAAATAATAAAATAGTCTGAAATAATATTAAATTAAGATTAATAATTCAATTCCAAGTATATTTTTTTACAAATAAAAATGTATTAAATTTAAACTTAAAATTTAAATAAATTCGAGTTTCTAACGAAGAATTCTAAATGAATCGGCTAAAAATATGTCTATACCAACACATATCATAGATCATTCCCCCGTCAAATAAAGGTTTAAATATATAAAAGATTCACATTACATGTATTTCATTTAGAAAAACATGCAAGAATTTAAATCAACAAATATAAATATACACACATACGAGAGTCACTAACCTGCTGCACTGTTGACAAAAGCGCTGCTCTAGGCCAAGAACCTCAACTTTTGGAGCCTTTGAGTGCAGGTCACACACCTTGTGCCTCCTGTGGTAATCCTTAGCATTTACCAGCGCCACGTGGCACCCCGCCACCTGACACCTAGGCACCGTCGCCGGGATCGCCACCGTCACCGCCGCTGTTGCCGACGGAACAATCATCCCACCACCACCGTAATAGGGTTTGCCTCGCTTCGATATGGATAATCCCGCCACGTGTCGCACGCTCGGGCCGGTAGTATCCTCAAAATAGTTCCTCTTCCCTAGCTTCAAGCACATGAGGTGTGGGTCCGGGTGGTAGTGGGTGCCAATCCCAGCATAGGGAGAAGAACAATGGGGGTTGCTGCCGCTCCCATGTTGGGAAAACAGCAGCGCGTGTAACGCACTCTCTTCTGGGTTTCCGGCGGAGGTGCTTGTCACCGCCTCCGTGGCGGCGTGGTGGTGGTGAAATGAGTTTTGAGAGTTGGCATTAGTAGTGCTACTCCAATGATGGTCCCAGATATCCCATGCAACGTTTGTGCAATTACCGTTTTGCCCTCTGCTGCTATTATTGAACAAGTTGCAAGCATTTTCCATGTCTCCCTGTGGGGGTTGAAATGGTGATGATTTTGGTTTTTTACAGAATCGGGAAACAATACTGCATATCGGGGGAGTTCTGGTTCTTGTCTTTACAAAATAAGAAATTATAGATATAGAGAGAGAAATTGTAAGGATTGTGTTGTAGCCCAACGGGGGTCAAGAAGAAAGAGCAGAAAGGCTGCAGAACCTGCAGATGAGAATTGAAGAGAATGGTATACAGTTGTAGTATCGAGTATGGGAGGCACGTGAGAGGTCGGATGTGCACGTGACAAGGGTGAAATCGCGAGCCAACCAGTTGGATTTAGTTGAAAATGGAATAGGAGAGAGATGATCAGACTGTAGTAACTAAGTTCAGCGAAGTGGTTTGGTTTTCTATCTGAGGCAGAGGGTGGGAGTGATCTTTTTCCAAGCTATTTAAAATTTACAGTTCGTTTAAGCAGTTTTATAACTTTATAAAATAGAAATTACTTAATAGTTTGGCGGATATGTAGAAAAAAATTAAATTATAAATTATAAATGAATTTGGTTGTCTACGGAGTCCATTTCAATTTAGCTGAACTTGAGTTTTACTCGAGCTGGTTAAACGAATCTGAGATAGAATGAACTACTTTATTCTTTTAGTTAAATAAATCAAATTTAAATAATAAAGTGTGCATAACTCATTTAAAATCGACTTAAATAAGTTTTGACTTATTAAGTGTTTAGTTAATTATTTATTTTTATTTTTATAATAATAAAAATAAACGAGTCAGAGTTAAAATAGACTAATCACACAATTTATTTAAATTTAATTAACTCAAATTTAAAATCGACTCATTTTATTAAATAGTCAAATTTATATATTATATTTAAAATTTATTTAAAATAAAACTAAACTTGATATATTTAATTAATTTTTAAATAAATTCGAGAGCAACAAATCATAGTCGAGCTCGACTTGTTTAATTTACAACTCTAACCGCAACCATCCATTCATCCAACATTAATATAGTTGAGTTCATTGAATTTAGATACGTACGCTGCCGACGGATTTGAGTTTTGACAGAACTCAAGGGGAACAGTTGCATCTACAGTACTGCTGAAAATGGAAATTAATGAGCTTTTATATACCTCATCTTTAAGAGAAGTATATATATTAATTATACGGAGATACTATAATTAATCCATATATATATATATGGACTGAGTCAAGCATGCATGCGTACAAAAAAGAATGATCATCAGTTCATCACTTTACTTGACATTGAATTTTAAATCTTTAGAAGAGCTGCATGCTCAAATAAATCCAAACAGTCTGTAAAGTGTCCATTCATTATTCAGACTTTCAAACTACTACAATGTGGACCATACACGTGTCTATGTTAGCGCCCTTTAAGATCTTCCAGCACCACAAAGATTGACCAGATTGGCTTGACAGTGACCTCTTTTCCCCATTCATTCTTTTCTTTAACACTGTGAACCAGGAACAAAATTTAGGGTTCACGAATTAACGAACAATAAAATAATGGATAACAAACAAACAAATAAATAAAGACCGAAAAAGATAGGAGATCTAAGGATGTCCCTAGAGTTCGCTTTCTTAGGGGTTGATCATTTAGAATTTGTTTAATTTTTATTTTTTAAAATTTATTTTGAATGAGTTTCAAACAGTACGATAAATAAATAATGAACTCAAAATCAAATAAACTAATGAAAACTTAAAAATGAACTTTCTTAACTTATTTATAACGAGATAAATTTTTCATAGAAACAAAAATTAAGAAAAATAGACGAAAACCAATCAAAAAAACACGAAACGAACAAAACGCGACAGAAACGGAAGGAGAGCGAGACTTCTCATGTGACGCTCCCAAATTTGGGCCCACATAGTCTAAACTTGAGTTGTCAAAAGATTACAATAAAATTATTACAAAGTAGTACAACGTTCAACAATACAGTGTATAATAATACACAACTAAGTTTTCACTATTATTGTCACACTATTTTACAACACATGAAGACTACGATAGCTATCCCTCAGACTCTCACTCCATCTCCCGGCTAGACCCAGCTACGTTCTCATCTCCTATTGAAAAACAATAAAACAAGAAGAAATGGTGAGCTCAAACAGCCCAGTAAAGAATATCATGACTAAGATAATGACAAATAAATTATCGTTAGCCTTCAACAGTTGAGTTCCTAATAGAATACAATAGACTATAAGGTTTATATCAAAAACTGCAGTTAAATTCTTAAACAACGTTCAGATCAATAATAGTAGCGAAATAAGCAATCTATTAAAAGAATAATGCAGACTATAGTGTCCATTCGCTTCTCTTTTTAGGAAAAACATCATCAATTTTTATCATCTGAAACACCACTGACCATGAGAATACAAACTCACAGTTCCTGATCATAATCATGCAAATCAATAGTTCATCTTTGCACTACGGGCCAAAGATATTCAATATAACACCGACGGTCATAATTATACCAGTATTCAGCCTTTGGTCATAATCATACTAAACAACGGTTCATCTTTGCACTACGGGCCAAAGAGAACTTTCACCACGTGTCATAAAAGACACCAAATAGATGTATCGCCTTTAACCTATTATATCGCCTTTAATCTATTATATCGCTTTTAACCTATCATCTGTTCAATAATTATATCGCCTTTGTGCCCCCGGTCACAGATATTTACAACAGCTTGATTTTTGATGATTAGTACAAATAACAGTGATACAAATGATAAACAGAAGAAACAGGATAAATAATAAGTATCGGAAGTTTATTTTCGCATATTTAAGTAATGTCCAAATTGTCAACATGATGTGGAGTAAAATTCAAAAATGATATTCAAAATCCACAATTCAGAATAACGGTTACATTTCAATAGAAATGTTTAGAAAAATAGGAAATGAATACAAAGAGTAATTCACCAAACATGCGGAATTCCGCGTAGTCAGGTTATTCTCAGAGATTAATAAGGAATGAATACGAAAGGTTATTCACCAACATGCGGTAATCTGCGCCGTAAGGTTATTCCCACAATTTAGTAAAAATTGAATACGAAGAGTTATTTACCAAACAGACGGTAATCCGCGTAGTAAGGTTATTCTCATATATTAATAAGGAATTAATACGAAAGGTTATTCACCAACAGACGGTAATCCGCGCCGTAAGGTTAATCCACAATTTAATACGTGGAAATAAATGACACATCTTATGAGTAAGAGAGAAACAATATTATTTTTGAGAATCAAAGAATGATAATCCCTTACCGTAGTAAGTTTAAATAGTGGAAGATGAAAAAGATGGAATACTTTACCTTAACACGTGACTGGATATTGATTTAAATGAGGTTGATACTCATACACTTATAGATCTTCACAAATACTCAAGATGACTTGAGCACACTTAGAGAGAATTTACACGAGGAAGTATTTAAATAGTGAAAGAAAGAATGAGCAATAAAGTTTATGAAAAATCCTTAAGTTAAGATCACTATTTATAACAAAAAATCTTATCATAACCAATATTTCCTAATTTAATCCAAACCGTTCATTTCAAGATAATGTTTAATTCATACCATTCATTTCATCTTTTAAGATTTCTTTAATTTAAACCATTCATTTAAAGATCATCTTTAATCTACACCATCCATTTCAAATTCTATATTATCTTTAATCTATACTATTCATTTCATCTTTTAAGATTTCCTTAATCTAAACCATTCATTTAAGAATCATCTTCAATCTACACCATTTATTTAAAATTCTATAATTATTATATTATCTTTAATATATACCATTCATTTTATATCACCTAACGTTATATTATTTATTATAATAAACAAATAACTTTATCAATTCAATTATTCAACAATAATTCACACTTATTCATTATTTTGACTAATGTTATAAATACAGCGTAGTTGGCTCTCTGAATTAGATATCAAGTCAATTAATTAATGAAATACAACTGTTTAAATAAAATCATAATAGAAATAACAATAATGCAGAAAGTATGTAAAAGAAAGAATACGTTACTGTGTCATGACAATTATTGATTCAATAATGTGAATTACTGTGCATATGCTACTGTGACAATTATCAGTTTAATAATATAAATTATTGTGCATTAGACAAAAAAGTCAAATATTGTACGATAACCACTTTATTAGTTTAATAATACGAAACACTGTGCAATGTCGTGTGCTACTGTGCAATACCGTGTGCTACTGTGCACTACCATGTGCTACTGTGCACTACCGTGTGCTACTGTGCACTACCATATGTTACTTATAATACCGTATATTACTATTCTTTTACCACCGGATATTTTAACAATTAAAAGTGATATTACTATTGACCATTTGAAAATTGTTTATGTCATTTTCTATATCAGACAATTATTCGTTATGGGGTCCACCAATGATTGATTCGTGCGGCGCCGTCGTACGAATATTCCCCGACAGAACGAATATTGTCCGACATAAAATAATTTACAGATAACATCTTTAACTTTTCACTTTATCAATTTAACCACTTACTGTTTTAGGAAAAATATATATGAAGAAAAAATAAATTTTGTATTTCATAAAATTCGGGGTCTTACACCTAAGGCTCGGCCCCCAAGGGTAGGCCTCCCTTGGGGTGATTGTAAGACCCCGAATTTTATGAAATACAAAATTTAATTTTTCTTCATATATATATTTTTTTCATGAATCACTAAGTGGTTAAATTGATAAAATTAAAAGTTAAGGATGTTATGTGCAAATTTTATCTTATCAGACAATATTTATTTTATCGGGAAATATTCGTTTTGTTGGGGAATATTCGGGTTGTACGACGGCGCCGAAATAACTAATCATTGGTGGACCCCACAACAGAATATTTGTTATATATATATAGAAAACGATAGAAGTAACATTTTTAAATAAAAATAGTCAACGGTGTTATCACTTTTAACTGTTAAAATACCGGTGATAAAAGAATAGTAGCATACGGTAATTCATGCTATTGTATTGTAGCACACGGTATTCTACAATAGCACACGGTATTATACAGTGTCTCATATTATTGATATGATAACGTGGTTATTGCACAATATTCATCAATAATTATTGTTACACAATATTTTGCATTATTGATTCAATAATTATCATTACATTGTATTTTATATCATTAAACCAATAATTGTTATTGCACTGTATATTAAAATTATTGAACCAAATAATTGTCACAGTAACAAATATATAGTAATTTATATTATTAAATTAATAATGATCTGTAACGTGTTTCTTACATTATTATTGAATTATTGTTGTAGTATTATTTTATTATATATATAGGACCCATATAAAGATTAAATAAATTTAAAAAAATAATAATTAATTTTTACTATTTTGAATAGTAAACATGTGAGCCCTCTGTGGGGGCCACATGAGAGTTGGTATGGAATTTTAGTTGCTGAAGTTTGGTGAAAGCAGTCAGGCGGCTGCTACATTTCAGCACTGGCGGCACGCACGCCAGCTGTTCACCTACTGCATAGTAACTTCTTTTCTCCTATAAATAGTTTGTTCAGCTAAATAGAAAAATCACACCTAAAACATAAAATTTTTCTATAAATATTTTATGAGTTTTCTCTGATAATAGTAAGGTTATCTTGAGTGTTTGGAAATCAAAATGAGTGCAGGAATTTTTCAAGTTAATCAACCTCATTTTTTATCAATATTCAGTCACGTTATAAGGTAAGAGGTATCATTCTTTTCATCATCATAAATGTATATTATTTTCTTTCTTACTTGTAAGGGATATCATCTTTATTATCTTCCATTATTCAAACTTACCACGGTAAGGATATCATTTATTTTATACACTTAAACTTACTATGATAAGTATTATTCGGTAAAACTTTTAAAATGATTATATGTTCCTTAATTGTTTGTGCTTCATTTAATATCATTTCAATTACACCTTCCTATTTATGTGAACTTTTCTGTTAAACTGTAACCATTATTTTGAACTGTAGATCTTGAATATCATTTTTGAATTTCACTCCACATCATGTTGACAATTTGGATATTATTTGAATCTGCACAAAGTAAAAATTGTAAACTTCTGATATTTATTGTTTATCCTGTTTCTTATGTTCATTATTAATTTCTCTGTTATTATTCTAATAATCAAGAATTAAATTATTGTTTATATCTGTGGCCTGGGGCACAGATTGGATAAATGTGTTGATAGGTTAAAAGCGTTGATAGGTTAAATGCGATATATTTGATGATGTGTCTTTTAAGGCACGTGATGAATGTTGTCTTTGGCCTGGGGCAAAAATGAACTGTTGTTTGGTATGATTATGACCAAATGATGTAGACTAGTATAATAATGACCAGTGGTGCTATATTGAATATCTTTGGCCCGTAGTGCAAAGATGAATTGTTGACTTGCATGATTATTACCAGAAACTGTGAAATTGTACTATCATGGTCAGTGGTGTTTCAGATGATAAAAGTTGATAATGTTTTTCTTAAAAAGAGACGTGAGTGGACATCATGGTCCATATAATTTTTCTAATGGTTGTTATTCTGCTACAGTTATTGATCTAAAACTTGTTTAAAAACTTAACTGCAGTTGTTGAATTAAAACTTGTTGTTTAAATTATTCTATCAAAAACTCAACTGTTGAAGGCTAATGATAATTTATTTGTCATTATCTTAGTCATGATATTCTTTACTGGGCTATTTGAGCTTACCCTTTCTTTTTGTTTCATTGTTTTCAACAGGAGATGATAGAGTAGCTGAGTCTAGTCGGGGGATGGAGTGATGGTCCGAGTTGTAGCTGTACTAGTCTTCATAAATTGTAAAATAGTGTGACAATAATAATGAAGACTTAGTTGTGTATTTTTTTTTTGAATATTGTACGGTGATACGTTGTATTGTAATAATTGTTATGTATTTTGACAACTCAAATTTGGGCTGTGTGGGCCCAGATTTGAGGGTGTCACAGTGATTATTTCCCGCTCCATGATACTTTTTTTCGATGGTAAAATTTATTCGTGTGATTTTTCTAGACTTAATATTTTTTAACCCTAAATGTATGATTTAAGATGTGTTGTCATTAGTCGCGAGACAGAAAACTCATAAGAACAACTTGTTTTGGGAATTGGTTGAGGGATAGAATTGATGGCTAGAAGAATTGGATAAATAGGTAACCAAGGGTATTTTAGAAATTTTTCTGTTATTAAAAATATTTTTAAAATTTATCTTTTTGACAAGTGCCTGACACATGACCTGGACCCTATAAATGCCATTTCACTTGACAAATGAAGAGATTTTTGAAACTTTAAGAACTTTTGCCACTTATGAGCTCTCTCTCTCTCTCTCAAAACATAGAAGTTGAGACAACTTGCGGGACTTGTGATCAACTCTGAATTGAGTGAACAAATTACCTATTTAAAATTCACTCAAAACAGTTGTCATGACTCTTGGACACCAGCGATTATGCCGTGATGTCGAGAGTTCTGTCACGTGTTACTCTGATAGTTGCTCGTCAGTTTTTCTCCCTTCTCCAATCTTTCAACAGATTTCGTATTTTTCGTAGGTTTCTCGCTTCCACTATCACACAAAACTCTAATCCTAACGAGGTACATAATTTTTGTATCTACAAACACAAAGTAGATGCTTAGAAAATTTACAAGTAAAGACTTTAATTTATGAAATCTCAAAAACTATTACTGCTATTTTAATTTTAGTAAAATTGAAACATGGTTTCTTATTTGTTATACTCCGCTAAATTAATAAATTTTTCAATATTTATTTTACTATCAAAAGTATTGATAAAGTTAGTTCTTTTTATCAAGAAAAGAGATGCTGTATTAGAGTAAAACAAACCAAAGTGGGTTAATTCCTCCCATATAGCATAAGTCATGCTGAAGTCTATCAAAATAAAGAAGATATTCCAAAGAACAAATAACATCAACTTGAAAACAAGCTCAATATTAAGTAAATATTATCTCTCTTTTAAATTATAAGATTAATATTTATTTTTAAAATTTAATTCAAAATATTTTTAAATTTAAAATTAAAATAATCCATTATAAAATATAAAATAATAAATCTTATAATTAATAATATTTTTTAAATAGTTCTCAAAATTTATCATTATTTTAATTAAAATTAAAAAAAATTATGTCAATTTTAAATTTAAAAATATTTTAACTTAATTTTAAAAAGTCAATAATAATTTTATATTTTAGAACGGATAAAATATATTTTTTTGGGTTTATTTATCTTGAGTTTGAAATTAAAGCAAATTAAATTTGAACATTAATCTCATATTCTTTTCGACACTAATCATGCTCACGAATCAAATTTTAACTATAAAGTAGGTGTAAGTAGGGGTGTTCATCAGTAAAAAACCGAACCGGTACCGAAAAAATCGAACCGGTACCGAACCGAAATTACCGCTAAAACACGAACCGAAAACCGAACCGAATTATCGGTTTCGGTACCGGTTCGGTACAAATTCGGTTCGGTTTTATCGGTTCGGTTTTCGGTTTTTACCGATTAGCAATATATATAATAATTATTAATTATATATATTATTATATATATAATAATATATATAATTATTATTAATTATATAATAATTAATATAAATTTATTATTAAATTACGTAATTCGGTTTTTTCGGTATGCCGAATAGAACCGAAATGCAAAATTACCCGTACCGCTACCGATACCGAAAAATATAAAAAACCGAAAAAATCGAAACCGAAAAAACCGGTACCGAAAAAAACCGGTACCGAAAAAACCGATACCGATCGGTTCGATAAAAAATCGAAAAAACTGAAAATTTTGAACACTCCTGGGTGTAAGAGGAGGAGCTTTTTACCAGTTGAGTTGCCCTTACTTTCTTTTGATGTAAAAATTAGAGACAATCAGACTTAAATGATCATGACAGTCCTCTGAGTAGTAAAATGCTAAAAAAAATCACAGATGATTAATTAAAAACTATACCTAAAGTTTTCTCTTCTTTTACAATCCAGGCAATAAATATAGAAATATAAATAAATGCATGTTTAGTTACGCAACGATTGCAGTATTTAGCGTCTGTAAAAATTTGATTCGTTTAAAAATAATTTAATTTAAATACAAAAATATAATTTATTTAACTAACAGACAAAACATACTCGTAAAATTGTGGGTCCTAAATTAAACATACTCATTGATCCTCTTTGCCCAACTTAAAATACGTGGCAGCAGGAGTAATATTCCTCTACCTACAAAAAGACACCACCACCATAAAAAAAAACAGAAGAGTTAAAGTTTTCACTCATACCGATTGCTATATGGGTACTGTATGTTGTTAAAGTTTTCACTCATATTGATTGCTATATGTATAATGTTGAGTTTTATACACTCAAAAGCCTTGATAAATAATTTGCAAGTAAAGTAAAAATCTCATCTTGATATTTTAACTTCTTCATATGGTATCCCAAGTTTTTGGTACAGCCTTCCTGCAGGGTAGGGTACCCTTCTGGTGTGTGTAGTACAATTACGACAGATACTTTTTTACTCAATAATTCTGAGCCAAATTTGAATGCAAGAACTCGTAACTTTTTGGGAGTGAAATGGGTTTTTGAAACGTGGACATATCAAGAAACTCCCCACAAATTCTACCGTACTCGCAGAGGGTTTGGGAACTGAGAAAAATACCACAATATTGTTTCTTTTAATGAAACAGCAACAATATGCTACAAAAGGAAAAACAAGAAGAAAAAGTATGGGGAATATTTGGGACCATTTTTCTCTTTCTTTTTCTTTTGACCTTTTGGCTTAAATTGAGAGGGACCATTCTATATTTTGTTTGATGCTGGAGTTTTGGGGATCAATTTAGTTTGCTGCAGACAGTTTTTTATGTTTGCTTAGAACTAATGATCATATGACATACCAAAAGCCAAAAATGATTAACTCATGGTACTACAACAACTATAACAAAAATAGCCTCTTAATTTGGTCAAATTAGTCTCCACTTTTCGCCTTTTTGACCTTTGATGTATGCCTAAATGTACCTACAATCAATAGTCGTGAATTTGCATGCATATATAGTGGGATTCCTAAATGAAAATTTGCAATCCTTTCTTCTATTTTGCATTCTCAACCCTAGCAAAACCTATTCATTACAAAAAACAAAACAAAAGAAAAATGATACTGCAAAGCACAAGCACATTGAACGAACAATTTCAAGCACTCCAAATAAATTTAGTAATTAATGGCAAATTTATTTTTCTCTGTGCAGGCCTCTGTACGTTCAAAGGTAATGGGCGCAAACCATGAGAGGTGGGGGTTACTGACCATTATATATACGGGGGGCAATCAAACCTACTTTTTTTTTTTGTTGTCGCTAATTAATCATCAAACCTACTTGTTAGCTCCCATGAAGGAAAAATTAATCCAAAATTCACAAGTTGATCATTTGAATGAATCTATTAAACTTGTACAATCTACATGCATGCATGTCTTCAGAGGCACATTATTAGTTAGACACGTCAAGATTCACAAAAAATATTGGAGATCAAGCACCTATATATCTGGCAAAAGATCCGTAACTAAATTGTTTAGCAAACACTTATCACTATAATATTTGTGATTCATTAAGCTTGTTAATTAAAGTACAAAAATGATGTTGTTGGCATAAAATAAATATATATTTAGCGAAACTTTTATAATTGTTTTATCGACAGTTATTTCTTTAGTAGCATCGTTTTGCCATAATTGATCAATGACAAACTTTGGGCAGCATAGTTGCATCAAAAAAATAAATGAGAGATTTCTTGCCTTGACCACCATTTGATCATGCAATTTTCTCCCTCTTGGGTGTTCTAGCTCGTTTACTCAAGGTAGAACGAGAGGATTTTAAGTTGATGTATAGATCGATCACATTAGGCAAATGGTGGAATCAGAGATAAAATAAAATAAAAAAAAACTATATATATCATTAACATTTTTGTTAGGATGAATATTTAACCAGGCCTGATCCAGGAAATGACATTGGGCCAGGCCCAATAGACCGTCAGCCTGGTAACCTTCCTAGTGGGCTTACAGCACGTGGGTGAAGGATGAAACGTACATGTATCATAACTACCTAGTGTAATGGTCAGAACCGTTACACAGGTGACCGTTAATCAGGTACGTAGTATAAATACCCAGTTGACAATGGAGAGAAGGGTAACGCATAATTTGCTACACTAGATATTCAGACCTCCATTGTTGACTTTTCCATATACCTTCACTAACACTCACACCGGAGGAGTCCACCAACGGCCCAAGCCGTTCGGACTTTTGTGCAGGTATTCTTACCGGACGGCCAGCAGGACTGCCCGACAGAATCAGGCGTCAACAATTTTCTTTTCGTTTTATATGCAAAGTTGAAATTGCTCGGCTTGGCCATGAAGTATATATATCTCCCTCCGCATTACGCGCTCTAATTTTAATTAACATATACTAAACTGTAATACGTAAGGCTCACATTGTAAGAGTAAGAAATATTGATATGTTAGAGTTGAGCTCGTAATACTATGCAAGGTTTATATGATAATTAGAGATATTGAAATACTAAATATGAGAATTATTGTGACAAAGGGTTAAACTCTTGGGAAAAATATTTACTAGAAGAAGAAGAAGAAGAAGAAGAAGAAGAAGAAGAAGACTGAAAGAAATAATAAAGTGCCATCAAAAGATTCAAATGCCCAATTAAGTTGCTCAGCGTGTTAAGGCCCAACTGGTATAAGTTGGACCAACGTGGGATTCAATAGGTATCTAAGTTTTAGCTTTTTTTTGGACTTTTATGGGAAACACTCTATCCCAAAGTCCAAACTAAAACTGAATAACCCAATTATAGCAACTTTTAGATTGTGACTAATTAATGTCTATAATTTTATTGAATAAAATTAAACAAATTTATATCTATAATATATATAGGTTATATGTATATACATAGTTGTGTAGTATACCTGGCTATGACAACGATTTTTTTGGACTATGGCGTCGGACCAAAAATAACTATGACGACGATTGAAGCGTCACCATAACGCAAAAAAACCGTCGCCATAACTTATTATGCAATACACAACTATTTATATACATTTTTTCTAATATATTCTTTTTACACATAACTTGTTTCTAAAGGTTGGTGGCCAAGCGTTGAGTGTTGAGTCATGTTGACGTCCAAATATAGTAAGAAACTTTGTCTTTCACAAAATCTGACCCATTCTTTGAGTCCTCAACACGTCTAAAACAAACTGTGTGTTTTTGTGTGTGAGAGAGAAAAACAGTCCCAATAATAATAATAGTAGTAACAAAGACGTAGCAACAATAATGACATGTTGCAATTACGACCAGTACGTACTATCCACCTTGCTTCAAACCGTTACCCATTCTTTACTTCAAAACCAAACAAAGCTACCCCAAGTCGTCATATAGTAAAAATTGTTATTTTTGTGTATACTTTTTTATTTTGTCTAAAATTATTTATAAGAAATTATTGCTCAAATTAATTATATTTTAATCCCAAATAAATTCTGTATCTCAAAATGATTGTTGGTTTTGGTTATTAGGTCTATATATCCATTTTTCTCTTTCCTCTTTAGTTAAGCAACCATTATGTTGTACTAATTAAGTGGTTTGGTTACAACAAATTCATAAATTTTCTCATGAAAATGATTAAACCCTTAAAGGTATTGGTTTTTATATTCTTAAGAAAATAATCCAACCAACACATTAGGAAAAAAAATTCATTCAAACTTCTTGTTTCTTATCATTTATGCTCACTTTTATAATCAACATGCATGTATTAGTCATGCATGCCCTAATTATGTATTTGACTGATCAGCTTTCAAAATCATAATTATTTTGTATTACCAAATCACTATATATTCATGATCACCTTTGACCTTTCCTTTATAATAAAGCTACGTACGTACCCCTTCATATCTCCAACCCTAACTACCATGTTTCCATTCTTTACTTTCTTCTCTCTTGCCTTCTTCATTCTCCGGCCGCCATGCATTCCAGCCAAAACAACTCCAACCTTTATTGACAAATCTACAACTACCGCAACCGAGAAAAATCATAGTCACTCGTGGCATGATTTCAAAAGGTTCCGATATGTTCGGAAAGGCAGCCACGTCAGCGGCATGTTAGAGCTCAAAAAGTACTTCCATCGCTTCGGTTATCTATCCATGCAAGAGACGAATTTCACCGATAAATTTGATGATCATTTGGAGCATGCAATAAACCGGTATCAAGAAAAACTCGGCCTATCCGTTACAGGAAAGCTGGACTATATTACGCTCTCTCACATAATGTTACCAAGATGTGGTGTACCAGACACATCTAGTACGCTGCATGGGAAAAGATATTACCCATATTTCACTGGCCGGCCTAGATGGACACGTAAAATTCCGATGACGCTCACCTATTCGTTCTCGCCGGAGAATATGATAAAATCTTTGAGCTTGGTGGATATGAAAGTAGTATTTACACGTGCTTTCAACCATTGGGCGTCAGTTATTCCGGTTACTTTTTTAGAAACTAACGAGTATGAATATGCAGATATTAAAATAGGGTTTTATAGCGGTGATCACGGCGACGGAGAGTCGTTTGATGGGGTGCTTGGGGTTTTAGCCCATGCATTTTCACCTGAGAGCGGTAAGTTTCATCTTGATGCGGCCGAGACGTGGACCTTGGATTTCGGGAGGGAGAAATCTGACGTGGCGGTGGATTTGGAATCAGTGGCTACACATGAGATTGGGCATGTGTTAGGTTTAGCACATAGTTCTATAAAAGAATCAATTATGTACCCTAGTTTGAAACCTAGAAATAAGAAGTTGGATTTGAAGTTTGATGATATAAAGGGAATTCAAGCTCTTTATGGTTCAAACCCTAATTTCAGATTGGGGGAATTGTCTGAGTCTGATATTTCCTCAAGTCATGATATCGATTTGAGGGATAGACCGTCAATTTGGACCAGCTTTGCTCTGATTTTAATGATCATTTTGTGGTTGTGCAACTAATTTTGCATGATCGACAATTAGGTAGGCTATGATTTTCTCTAATTAATTAATAGAGAAAATGATGGCCATTTACATAGGTACATATTAACAATTAACTTTTTGATTTTATTTATTTTCACACAATGATTTATGGAATTCTTGTTTCATTAATTTAACTGTTAGATTTTATATTATTTTCACACATTACTTTTTTTATTTCTTCTTTTTTAGCTAGCTAGATTCATATTGTATATATAGTTTTCAAAAGGATGCATGTATTTATGTGAATATTTTGCGTAAGTATATAAAAGCAGACCAGGTGTGGGTGACCAACAATATGTTCTAAGAAATTCCATTCTAGTCAATATTCAAACTAGCTTGACCCAGTTGAAGTGCCCAAATTCCTCTTTTACTCTGGTCTCTTTCTATATAGTAGTTTCCATGAACTAGCAAAAGAAAAGTCAATAGTACTCCCTCATAAAAAATTATTTTGAAAGAAAACGAAAAAAGTACATGGTTAGAAAGGATCATATATATTACTATCTAAGTTCGATGATAATATGCACGCACGGCCGAAATAGAGAACAAGAACAAAAGAAATTAACCTACTTCGAATGCCTTTAAATATGCAAAATTTTGTAATCGTTTTTTTAATTGAAGTTTAAGAATTAAAATTTATATATATGGATAGAGTTTTATACTTCCTCCGTTTAATATAAAAGAGTCTCATTTAAATTTTTTTTATAAATTTTATAAATTTATTTTTATTCCATATATGGATAATTTAGAGCTTCATTTAAAAAATAAAAATAAAAATATATTTTTATTTCATGTTTAATTATTCTTAAATTTATTTAGTATACATATAATAGTACTATAAAAATAAAATATGATATTATGTTATTTTATATTATCATAAATATATTATGGGGAAAAACTTTTTGAAATAAAGTATTGAAAAATGAGAGCCAATATTCTTATTGTGGAACTGAAGTATATATTACACATAAGCTATCCTCTTTACCTTCTGATCACCATGTAAATTTGGGTTAGGATATCAAACGTGCTCTTATTAAATATGAAACTATGATACGGGTGCTGATGGACGCGTGATACGAAAATACAGAACTTCGCTAAAAAAAAAATTAAATAATTACATTTAATTTATAGACCATTTTAGCTGCTAATTTATTGTATTGAATCGAAGTATAGTATATAATAAGCTGAGATATATAATAATCAAAAGATGGGGCCAAAACAAAAGGTAGGGACGAACCTTGTTGGGTCTATGTATCTCGGCTTAACTTACAAGAAACGCCGTCCATATATGCATGGATCATTGAGCAATATCTTGAAATGCGCAAAAATAATATAATTGTTGTTGTTTTATTTATTTATTAATTCCGTTGAGTTGTGTTTTTTTTTACTTATTATTATTTTAATATAAGCTATTATTATATTGATAAAACTTGAATTACTAGGTTAAACTCGTATATAAATATTGTCTTGAAAAATTAATCTTCAATATAGTATGTTAAATGATATTCCCCATGTCTGCATTAAATTTTAGTATAGAATTATCGATGTTTTCAGACTTAAATCGATTATCAAATCGAAAAAATTATCGGATAGATAAATCACTGGTTCAATCAATGGTCGAACCGTTATTAAATCGATAATGTCATAAATACATAAAAAAAAATATATTATTAATAATTTTGAAAATAAAAATATTTTATACAAAAAAATATTAAAAAATATTTTAAAACCGGTTTAATAGGGTCAACTAACTGGCTTTACCGATTCTACCGGTGGTCAATCGAGTTTTGACTGATTTGATAAAAATCAATTTTTTGCGTCAAATTGGACTGACGTACAGGCCGATTCCAATTTTTATCGGTTAGAACGTGGATCCAAATCAGGTTTAATAACATTGGGAATTATTTTAACTTACACATAAAAGTGATGATGATAAAAAAAAATGTACTTCCGCCGGATAACTACGCACTACTGTATTAACAATTATATACTCATAATTTTAGATTGAAATATCCTTAAATGATTGTATAAACGGTCATGGGCCTCAAATTTTCAAGTCAACTTGGTGGCATTCATTTCATGACTTGAAGCTTTGAACAATATTAATGAACTAGAAAACTTTTGATAGTTAACCCATGAAAAAATATAACCCGAAATTTAGTTAGCTACGTACATGCCTTTTACACAAAGTTATGAACCGATCACTAACATACATTTGATACAGATTGATGACAGATAAATTAAATAAAAATTATCTACTTTTGTTAAGTAAAGGATTGATAGCTAGACTATACTGTACAAGTCATTAATATTTTATTTGGATAAATTAAATAATTTTTGTCTAATAACCTACATTTTTCTTTGATATGTAAATACTCCGGTTACTGACAAAATATAAGGACAAAAAGAGATTGACTTGGAATTAATATTTCTTGCTCTTTTCTCCTTGTTAGCTAAAAATGTCGGAATGGGCTATCGAGTTATATATATCAAAATTCTACCGCGAAAGTTAGTCTGCATCATGTGAAGTGTATTGTTGTGGTTGATTAATGTTTTTATTGTGTTTAGTTTTTACACTTTCTCAAGTTTTTATTTCAATTGTTTTTTTAATTTTTAATGCAATATTTGTCATAATAAATTTAACGAAAAATAATAAACTTACATATGATCAAAATTGCGATAAATTTATGAAATTTAGATCCGATGAAGTAATAACCCTAAAGTTATGCGAAACTCTCATTTCGGTATGGTATATGGTAGGAGTACTTAAATACAAAATTGGGATGAATTAGGTAACCATTAGATTGACTAGCTGAAAATTTAAAGTTGTTGGACGATATAATGTGTAGTTAGACCCGAAATTTATAAGTTGCTTGTACTTATTGGACTAGGAGAGGTGGAAGGGTACCGTGAAGCCGAGCAACAATGTGAGTCTTGGCGATGTCTAGTTAATTTGAAAACAAGGAGAGTTAATTAAAAAAAATATTATTTTTATATAAAAAAAATTGATAGCTCTACAAAATCTTAATCATTCAAGTGATTATTATTTACTATTAAAAATAAAAGAAAGTTAACTAAAAAATATTATTTTTATATAAAAAAAATTATAATTTTCCTATATCATACTGATAAAATATAAATATAATTTACTATTTATGTGAAAAGAATCATAGTTAATTAATTAGTAACAAGCTCACCAATCCCGTGCGAAACACAAATAACATAGATAATGGTTCATTATATTAATTATTAAGATAATTAATTAAATATAGAATAAATATTTAATCAAGATTTTAAAAAAATAGTTACGTTGTAGCTACTAAATTATTAAATATTTGTCTAACTAATAAATTGTTGGATTATATATTGTACGTTTATATGATCAATTATTAAGCTTTACACATTTGAATGATGTGTAAATTTATTTAATTATGATTATGAAAAAATAATTATTTTAATTTTATTTAAGCTCGTAATAGAATTCTATATTGGTGTTTATAACTTTATATTAACAAAATTTGCTTAAAATTCTTATCCAAATAGAACTATGAATTATTATAATTATTCAACTACTTTTTTAGTTACTGTGTTAAAAAAAACACATATATTATTAATATAATTAATTGCATGGTTTAATAAAATTTATAATTTTAACTATAAAAATCAAGTGGTCTTTGGCCCAGTGATACAACCAACTCATGTGAAAGCATGAGGTTAGGGGTTCGATCATTGATGGCAGTAAGAAAGGGTGTGTGTGTTGGGAGTGTGTGTGTGTAAAAGTAGCAAAAAAAAATTAACTATAAAATACTCGGAATTTATCAACTCGTATCATAATAAACATCAAGTAACCACGAAACTAAATCATATATCCTTTTATACTTCGATTGGATTAAAACTAACATAAAATTGGAATATATGATATAGTATAATGTGTTATATTGTCTTAATTAATTATATTAACTTGTAATAAAAAAAAATTTAATACAAATTGGTAAAAATTCTTTTAGAAATTACTTTTTCTATTAAAGATTGATTGAATTTCTTTTGAATAGTATATATTTAATTATTATAAATTTGTATAGTACTTATACTAATTTGAATATGAAAGAAAAAGATTTTTCTTTTTTTTTATTCCTACTAGAAATAGCAATATTTTTAAATTTGAAAAGTATTTAATTAATACAAATTTGAATAATACTTATACTAATATAAATAGAAAAAATGAACAAAAAATTGATGAAATCAAATTAAGTTTATATTTTTAATTATATAGTTAATTATATATATTATAAAGTGGTCATGAGCCGCTTGATGCAACTGTGTCACACTATTTTTTTTCTCTTTTACCCTTATAAATTTAATTATATTATTATTTTATTTTATTCTCAAAAATTTATAAATTTTTTATTTCATTCCACGTAAATTACACACACCACATGCTAATGTATTACTCCTTCTATCCCATAATAAATATTTTAATTTGATTTCAATGATCAAATTAATCATTTTAAAAATAAATAATTAAAAATATTTATATAGAATTTTTCAATTACAAAACTTGACATTAATAGTACATTTTGTGTAATTTATTATAATCATAATATATTAACATATATCTTAAATATTTTTAAAAATTTATTAATTTAAAAAATAATTATTTTGACCATAAAAATATTTATTACGGAACGGAAGGAATATTATACAACACCGACGGTACAGTGAACCACTAGGCTTTCCACCTTCAAAGTACAAATATATTAGTTTTTTTTGTCTTTTACGTTTTATGTATGTGTAGAGAGAGAGAGAGAGAGAAGTTATGGCTTCCTGCAGGTCAATGCAAGACCCAATAAGACGAGCTTTTGTTGCTTTATCATAAATGGCCGAAACAGAAACAGTGGAATAAAAAGATCTTATCTCCTTGTGTATTTTTTTAAATTTTTTTCTATATTCTTCTTAAATGAATGGAATAATTAAAAAGCAACAATTAAACAATTCTCTCTACCTCTAATCTTAATTTATGCACTACTTAATAACACGTGTAATAATACATCAATTAATATATCAATATAAAAATATAATAAGACAAAATAAGTCATTTTTGTTTATTCTAAATCGACTCAATAGTTTAAAAAAAAAATTGTCAACTCAGTACTAGTCGCTAGTCTAAGGCTTTTTTTTTGTTTCTTAGAATTAAACATGCCATGTTCAGTAGTTCAATCGTTTTTTTGGGTTTACTATTAAACATTTAATGCATCTTTTGTATTCGTATTATAACACACATTATATTTAAATTTTTACTTTTGAACTTATTAAAAATATATGATAGTATTTTGACCATTAATTTTCGTAATTCATGAAACAGTAGTAGTATAAAATTAAGGTTCTGCATCAATATAATACCGTACTGAACCAGACCGATTATCGAAAATGTGTAAAATTCCGAATTGATATCGATTGGACCAGTATATCGAACTGATAAGTAGATACGGTACCGGTTCAAAGTCAATTCGAAGCGGGTTCAGTACCGGTTCGAAGTCAATTCAAAGCCTGTTCGATACCAATTTTTATCGAAAATTATTATTATTAATTAATAAAAAAAATATTAGAAAAATTGGTATAACCGATACGGTTCGTTAAATACCGAACTCCCAAAACTCTGAACCGGCCGGTAGCGGATCGGTCTTTTTTGTACCAAATTGATCGGTTCGAATCGGACCAGTCTGATATATCCAAAATATCGGTTGGACGGGATAAAATGAACGCCCTTGTATAAAACTATCTCATTAAAACAATAAATTAATATTATTGTTAAAACTATAGATAACTTTTTGCCTAAAGAAAAATACTTCATAAATCATTTTTATGCTTTTTCGTATTTTACACAAATTATTGAGGTTGAAAGTGTTTTGCACGGATTATCAGGCTTTAGAGTCCTAATAAGTTAAGTCCAGAAAATCCATCCTCTTTCTTTATATTTAAGAGTATAACATCATTTCATAAAAGGAATAAAATATTTTCCTAAAGACCAAATGTTAATAGTTTTATATTTACTTTCCTGCCAAGAAATCAATAATAGAACGAGGGGATCTCATAAATGCTTTCAATGAATCTGAAAAAGCTAGTAACTTTAGGTACATGAGTTCATTGGCAAAAAGGCAGCCCAACTGCATTTAATTCTCCTTAAGAGACGCCACAAAGCTACGAGGGTACAACTACCTCTTACAACCCTGTTGTGGCAAATACAAACCCTACTCAAAACCCCACCATTTCTAGTAACCCAACTAGGTCCCTAAACACCCAATACATTTTCCTTATTATAGATCTCTCCTATAAGCAACAAACATGACTGACTTATTTGATTTAATATATCTTATCTTAATTAAGTAATATTATTATGACTTAATATTAGCTCAATCCTTCATATGCTAGAAACGAGTTTGCTGAACTAGTCATTTGATTAGTTAATTCTGAATTCAAAAATATATAGTATCATATCATGTCTATGTAAAACATGTACTTTAAAAAATAAAAACTTAAAGATTAAGAGTAATATTACACTAACAGGAGAATTCGATCGAAAAACTTTCAGAATTCAAATAATTTCATTCCCATCTCTTATATCATTTTTCTCGAGCTAAAAAAATGTATTGCGCCTATCGATCTAACCTGATCATTAAGTTTTTTAGATAGGTTTTGTATTGAGATAAGGTTCTATGATTCTATCCCTTATCCAAAATAGGTTAGCCATAAGGTTGTATCCCTTATCCAAAATAGGTTAATTAGCCATACATATCTAATATCTAACCAAGATATGTAATTGTATCATTTCTGTTTAAATATCATGTACTACAATCAATGAGATCAAATCAGAAAATTATTCACTTACCAAGAGCAAGAACAAGAATTATTTGCGCCCTTTAGATATTTTTGTTGCATTCTTTTTTTGCCGACAAAAAAAAGGAAAGAAGTTGAAGAGAATACTTTGAAACTCATTCGTTCATAGGATTATACTTCTATATATATATATATATATATATATATGTATGTATGTATGTATGTATGTATGTATGTATACGTACGTACGTACGTAATACGTTATTTATAACAACTTAGTTATCAAAACCATAGCCCAAACAAAACTCATTAAGCCAAAAAATAGCCTTGAAAAATTAACAACTTATAACTTAAGGTTGCTAATAAACATGTACACCTACCAAGTCCTTTTGCCACCATGCCTATTGAGTAATCCGTGGTAACTGGACAAAAATTATTTAATTTATCCGGACAAAATATTCATGAATTATGTAGAGCAATTCATGAATATTTTGTGTAAGTTATCTAAAGACAGTTTTGTCGCCCTGGTTACCTGCCATTGTTTTCTTGATCATTCAACACATGACATCCTTAAGAAGCTTGTACCTGCGAATAGCAGTCCTTGGGGAAGGCACTCTGGTGGTCGGACTCGGATTCTTTCCCTTCTGATCGGACCCCTCTTCCCGCTCACGTTGCTTGATCCTTTCACCTGAATATTCAGACCGCTTGCTGATTATTAGGCCATTTCGAGCCATGGCTTTCTTGGAAGAACCACCATGTCGGGAACTTCTTTGCTCACTTTGACACCAATCGCATACTTCAATTGGCTCCGACGATTCACTATAATAGTTGCTACAATACCTATAATTAAATTCATAATATTAACAATAATAATTAGGAGTAAGTGTCACACCGGACCTAATACACGAGGTCCAAAATTGACCTACTATATACGCGTATAAAAACCTCTGAGAACAATATGGAATTAATTAAGATAACTACTAAATATCATAATTTAAACGTAATTAAGTTTGTCCAAAGAATAGTACGAGGGCACATGAATATATATTTTACTTTCCAAAAAATAATAGAACTAGAGTACAATTATAATAGAGTATTTTAGTTATGTTGTACTGTTAGACAGCCTAGGATATTCCTATGAACATGGTGAGATAATGGTGGTCGTTGGCATGGGGTTTCATGTAGATGCCCAACACATATATCTAAACTATATATCATAATATTCAATAATGGGTATGTGCCAATAACTAATGAAGATCATACATACTGCTTATTCATACATACATACACGCATACTGGACACACAACTTTATGATAAATATCAAAGATATTTTTTATAAAAAAATGATATTTGCAGTTCAAATTTTACAATTTACATTATCTGCAAGTATAAAATGATCTAAATTTTGTTTGGAGTGACGTATGTTATTTCCTTTTGTTTTGGTTATGTCACCACGAAAAGAAAAAAGTTAACATTTTTATTGTAACTGGTGAGACTGAAATCATATTATCTATAAAATTGTCTATATATACTTGATCATAGATCAATGATCGTATTATACTTGACATGATATGTATATGTGATATATATATATATATAAAGAGGGAGATAGAGAGAGTACGAGTGTTGGAAGCGATTAAGGCAATTGTTGCAGCGGAAGAGCTTATCAGGGAAGCCTATGTCACCACACATACAGCACTCTGTACTACTCATCTGAACCCTATCCACCATTGTTGTTCCTTGATGCTTCTTTAATTGATTTGATGATGAACCCTCTTAACACAAAGAGGAAAGAGAATTGAAAAGAGACAGAACCCCAAGAAGCAAGAGAGATCGGATAAGTACCAATTGATGAGAGAAACTTAATTTAAAGGAAGAGCTAAATAAGTAGTAATGGTTTGAGTCGGTGAATACATCTCATTTTATACGTACATATATATATATATATATATGAGAAAGGGATATATACAGGTAGACCACAGGTTGCTTGCAGTCGTTTTCAGCTAGTGAGAGAGAAAAAGAAGGGTGAGACTTTCTACCCAAAGATATTTCTTAAAAAATATAAAAAGAGAGTTGTTAACCTTAAAATTTGGGTAGAAAATGACACTTGTGTCCCGAAGCTAATCTTGCTTGATTTCAATCTCCAACCTATTACTTTCCTTCCTTTGTCATTTTCTGTTTATTAATTCATATTTATGAGCTTATCTTTTTGTAGGATCCTAATTTCAAGTGGCTTGAAATAATCAATTCATTTTGATAAATTATAAAAATAAATTGTATTTATATAACAAAAAATAATAATTGTATAATGTCTATGTAACAAATATGATATATTATATTTGTTTTATATTATTTGATCATTATTGTCTTTAAAGTCAATTTAAAATATTTTTAAACTTAAAATTGAAATAAATTCTTTTAATTTTAATCAATATAATGATGAATATTATAAATTATTTAAAAGTATTATTCATTATAAGTTTTATTGTTTCATAATTTTTAATAAATTATCTCAATTTTAAATTTAAAAATATTTTAAATTAATTTTTAAAAATCGATAATAATTATATAATTTAAAACAGAATGATACAATATAAAGACTTTATATTTTATCAATGTAATTTATTTATTTAAATAAACTATGTATATTGATTCCTCTGAAATTAAAATATGTCATTTTTTATGTGAGAGTAACTCTCTAACCTAAACGCTCCTCTAAAGAGCTTTAAACACACTTCATCATATAATAATACAGGGGGGCAAACTGCGAACCGCCTTAAGTATTGACAACACTATATATATATATATATATATATTAATCTACTACATAAATTAATGTAATAAAGCTAGCTAGCTAGCTAGATTTCTCCATCATAAAGCAAAATAGACATAAAGAAAAGACCCACGAAACTTTCTACGAAAGAAACTCATGTAAATCACACACTGTCCTTTGTTTATATTATGTACGTACGTAGGGAAAAACATACATAATAAAGTGATTTTATATATATATATAGATTTGATTATTGCATCACATTTCGTACGTGGACACTAATAATTGGTTTCAATTGAACATGACACCACCAACAATATTTTCACTTTTAACGTTCCATCGATCTAAGGTATCCAACAAGATCGGTGGTCGACATCTGCCCGCAAATATTTAAGTTTTTATGAAAACTTTTCATAAATTATACTTTACAGTAAGAAAAAAAAATAAAGAGTCTCCGGTTTTATATGACAGACAAATAATTTATGTTGATAAAAAATATTGACGTATATAAATACATGAAATAGATAAAATTAAAGAGAAATTCATACATTATTGTTTTATTTTATATCTTATGTCTTAAAATTTCACGTTAGTTACAATCCGCCTTGATCGTGAAATTTGTAGACATATATTATTTTTTTTAAATAAATACACCGTGATAATTAAGATTTTAAGGTTTTATGTAACTATTTTACCGTACAAGTTTATGAGACTGTTATTTTTTGCCTAACACATTTGAAAGAACCTTTTTTTTGCAAAATTAATAGAATTTTTATAATACTGAATTAGTTTTTCAATCGTTACTAACTTGTAACGAACACATTCAACCTTTATTAAATATTGTCTTCCTACATTATAAATTTAATTATCATGTGATATTGAAGCTCCTCAAATTAAGCAAGCATGTTTGCAAGACCCAAAAAATAGTTTACAAATTTGTCTTCAACCACATGCTGCATTAAATCTAATTAATATAATTATATATTCGTCATTAACAACTCAAAATAGAATCTTAAAGAATGAAAATAAGAAATTCTACAAGTTAATATTATATTCAAAATAGATCTCGACTATCTATTAATGATGAGTACTAGATCAATCATCGATCTCTATGTTAACATTGTATGATTCTCAAATATGAAGACCTTTTGTGCCCGTAGACATTGGCTACACTCATGTCATCACCTTGTCCCTCTTACTTTATTTATTTTTATTTTAACTTTTTTTTGATATCCTTGTCCCTCAAGTGTAGCTAATTAAAGGTAATGTATTTATATTATTTGATTGAAGTTCTTATCCTTAGTTACTTTATCAGAAGGTGAAAATTTGACTCCTTCCTGGCTGCATTCCTTTCTTTACCATTTTAATTAATGTTAACTTTATTTTTTTAATTCTTTATTATTGTGATAAATTTAGTTTTCCAAATTAGATATTAAAGATAGATCATCAAGTGTGTGTGTGTGTGTCTATATCTATGTATATATATATAATATATGCATTAGTGTGTCATATAGAGAAATATTCACCAAAATTCAATTCAATTTAATTTATGTAATTATAAAGTTTACCAAAAGCAAATCATTATTTTTTTTCAAAAGGCAAGCAAGTTTCACGGTTCATGCATAGCAAAAAGAATACAAAACATGTTGTAGGCGTGTAGTAGACATGCTTTGAGAGGAGAGAGAGGATGGTTTTCTTTATTTATTTTTTCTTGACATTGTAAAGTGTAAAAGAAAAAAAAAGAATACTGTATAAATAATCGAATATACTATTTAAAAGGAAAATCTGGCCAGCTTGTTGGCACCTAGCATGTTATCGTCATTATATTCGTGGGATGCATTTGCCATCTAAGTAATTGTGCGTGGGGACAAAAACTAGGAATATTTATGAACCCAAAGCGAAGTCCCTCATCTCCTTATTATAGTTACCTTATATTTAGCTAAACCAGTTGTTTGTAACATCATTATAAAGCTAAGAAACTATATTCTACAATTATAACTATAAAGTATATATGCAAGTTCCATGCAAGTATAATTAAGTAATTTGATTTAATTAGAAGATAAGTATGATGTGGGTCCAGCGCCAGCCTCTTTCATCTACTACTTGGTGTTTAATTGCCATTTCTTTTTAATTGTGAAATCTTGACCCACTTTAATAACGAAAAAGATGCAATCTAGGATTCTTGAGCTAGCTCGTAAATTGTCAAAGTTGGCAATTAACTTATTTGGAAAAAAAAAGCTTATAAAGTTGATAAGCAGGACATTTGTAATGTTGAAATTTCCTTGGTAGGGAAGGTCTTTAATTAAATCTCCTAAAAGAAAATATCTGACCATACTCCACATAAATCTCCATAAGAGATTAAGACATCATAGATAAAGAGGTTTAATGGCGTATAATGGGATAATTTTGCCCAACTCAGACAAAATAATGTTGGATTAATGCATTTTGTCCAAAACAGTTGAAAAGTATGCAAAAATAAATGATCGAGTTGAAAACTTTAATAAAAATAACCAAATGGTGCGCTATTTTTAAAATAAAATCTCATATTTAGATGTTCTAATTTAAATAGTAACTAAGTTTGAAACTTTTTCTTTCTTGAACAAACTAGAATTAATATCAAACATAAAAAATTCGTTATTAAAAGGAATTTGTAAGCACCTCTTTGCGTTACATATTATTAATTAGAGGGGAACCAGATCCCGCACTTATATATACAGACAGATTAGTATCATCTTTATTTGAAAGCAATAAAATAATAATACTACTTATGTGACCGGAAAAATAAGATAGTTTTAAATTTAATTTCTTGTCCTTTAAATGTAGTTGAAGTGACTTCAAGGACGAAAGTTTCTTATGGAGAAAAAAAAAATAAAAAGTTTGGTAGCGTCCGTATTAGGTTGCAATTATTGCATAGATTCTTGTTTCCCTGTTTGGTGATACGTACAACCTAATCCTAACAATCCTAACCCTAGTTAGGTTTGGCTCCCACACACATTTCTAAGCTTCCATAATTGTGTCTTCAAAACTTCCAACTCATCACTGTAAGTCTGTAACTACCGTAAGGAGACAACCAACTATAATGTGCCATTTACTCTTTACGGTAAAGACAGTCAAATAAATTATTTTTATTTTTTTTTGTAGGTCCAAAATAAAGAGTACAATAATTATAATTTGGTGTTTTACTTTATGTCATCCTAAGATGCCCACTAAATTAAAACAATAAATTAAACCAAAACAGAGTACATCAATCGGCACCTTCACCTCTATTTTTTGTTTATTTGAATTATTTAGGTGATATTAAAAGTTATATAATTACTAGTTTTCTTGAAATAATCTGAGCTTGAACTCTCATCTAAATTTGTTGAAAGAAAAGACTGAGTAACTTGAATTTGTTTATTAAGGAATACTTCTGTCTCAAAAAATTGATTAAATAATCTAAATTCTAAAGGAATGTAATGATCATTTTTTAATGAATATTTTTATAATCCGTTTAGTTGGTCAATAAGAATGCATGGAATATTCAGTCATAACATATATTACTCTCGCCAACTGATTCCATTCTACGGGAGTGAGTTAGGGTGTGTTTGATTAGTTCTGAATGTCTCTTAATAGAGGTGACTTTTAATCGGTCAAAGGTTAATTTTGTTTGATAATTTTTTTATTACCTCTTATTGCCTCTTAATCGGTAAGAGACAAATATGATCCTTAATCATCCAGAGACACATCTGACCGAATTTATATTTTTTCTGGACAAAAATAACCTCCTTAATTTTACAAAATTCTTCTTTTATTCCCTTCGTTGCTCTTCTCCTTCGTTGCCGCCAGATCTGAGAAAGGGGAAGGGGGTCCGAGGAAGAGGGAGGAGGAGGACGGGGACGACAGGGATAGGGGAGGAGGAGGCAGGGGATGGGGGAAGCGGGGGTCGGGGGGATGGGGGAAGCGGGGGTCGGTGTAAGACCCCGAATTTTATGAAATACAAAATTTAATTTTTCTTCATATATATATTTTTTTGAAACAGTAAGTGGTTAAATCGATAAAGTTAAAAGTTAAGGATGTTATGTGCAAATTTTATTTTGTCGGACAATATTCGCTTTGTCGGGGAATATTCGTTTGGTCGGGGAATATTCGTTTGGTCCGACGGCGCCGAAATAACAAATTATTGGTGGACCCCACAACGGAATATTTGTCGGATATAAAAAACGACAGAAATAACCTTTTTAAATAAAAATAGTCAACGGAACTGTTAAAATACCGGTGATAAAAGAATAGTAGCATACGGTAGTTATTGGTATTTTCTGTAGCACTCGGTACTCTACAGTAACACACGGTATTGCATAGTGTCTCATATTATTGGTCTGATAATTGACACCGTAACTGTTACGCATCATTTCATCGATAATTGTCACTGCATAATATTTTATATTATCAATTCAATAATTGTTGTTACACAGTATTTTGCATTATTGATTTAATAATTGTCATTACACTGTATTTTATATCATTGAGTCAATAATTGTTGTTGCACTGTTTTTAAAATTATTGAACCTAATAATTGTCACAGTAACATATGCACAGTAATTCACATTATTGAATCAATAATTGTCATTACACAGTAACGTATGCTTTATTTTACATTATTGTTATCTCTATTATGATGTTATTTAAACAGTTGTATTTCATTAATTTATTGACTTGATGTCTAAGAACTAACTATACTGTATTTATAACAATTAGTCATAATAATTGAATTGATAAAGTTATTTGTTTATAATATAAAGTTAGGTGATTATTAGGTGATATGAAATGAATGGTGTAGATTAAAGTGTGAATTATTGTTGAATAATTGAATTGATTTGTTTATAATATAAAGTTAGGTGATTATTAGGTGATATGAAATGAATGGTGTAGATTAAAGTGTGAATTATTGTTGAATAATTAAATTGATTTGTTTATAATATAAAGTTAGGTGATTATTAGGTGATATGAAATGAATGGTGTAGATTAAAGATAATATAATATTTGAAATGGATGGTGTAGATTAAAAGATGATCTTTAAATGAATGGTTTAGATTAAATGAATGATAAGATTTTTTGCTATAAATAGAAGTCTTAACTTAAGGATTTTTCATAAACTTCCTTACTTGTTCTTTCTTTCTCTCTCTAAATACTTCTTGTGAAAGTTCTCTCTAAGTGTGCTTAAGTCATCTTGAGTATTTGTGAAGATCTATAAGTATACGTGTACTGTTCAAGTTGATCAACCTCATTTAAATCAATATCCAGTCACGTGTTGAGGTAAGGGATACCATCTTTTTCATCTTCCATTATTCAAACATACTATGGTAAGGGATTATCATTATTTGATTCTCGATAATAATATTGTTTCTTCCTTACTCATAAGACGTGCCTTTTATTTCCATGTATTAAATTGTGGGAATAACCTTACGGAGCGGATTGCCGCCTGTTGGTGAATAACCTTTCGTATTCATTCATTATTAATCTCTGAGAATAACCTTACGGAGCGGATTGCCGCCTGTTTGGTGAATAACTCTTTGTACTCAAATTCTATTAAATTGTGGGAATAACCTTACGGAGCGGATTGCCGCCTGTTGGTGAATAACCCTTTGTATTAATTTCCTTCACCTTTTGTTAATCAAACCTGCTACGGTAAGGGATATTATTTTCTTTCATACTCCTAAATCGAAATTTATTATGGAACTATTGCTTCTATAATTCCTGAAAATATTATATGTTCCATAATAGTTGAACTTCATTATTTCAACTGAACCTTCCTATTTACGTGAACCTTTCTATTGAATTGTAACCGTTATTCTGAACTGTGGATCTTGAATTTCACTCCACATCATGTTGACAATTTGGACATTATTTGAATCTGTACAAAGTAAACTTCCGATACTTATTGTTATCCTATTTCTTCTGTTCATCATTTATATCATTCTAATCATCCAAAAATCAAGCTGTTGTGAATATCTGTGGCCGGGGGGCACAGATGTGATATATTTGTTGAACAGATGATAGGTTAAAGGCGATATAATAGGTTAAAGGCGATACATCTGTTCGGTGTCTTTTATGGCACGTGGTGAATGTTCTCTTTGGCCCGTAGTGCAAAGATGAACTGTTGTTTGGTATGATTATGACCAAAGGCTGAATCTGGTATAATCATGACCGTTGGTGCTATATTGAATATCTTTGGCCCGTAGTACAAAGATGAACTGTTGATGTGCATGATTATGATCAGGAACTGTGAATTTGTATTATCTTGACTAATGATATTTCAGATGATAAAAGTTGATGATGTTTTTCCTAAAAAGAGAACCGAGTGGACATTATAGTCTGCATTATTCTTCTAATAGATTACTCATTCCGCTGCTATTATTGATCTGAACGTTGTTTAATAATTTAACTGCAGTTTTTGATATAAACCTTGTAGTCTATTGTATTCTATCAAGAACTCAACTGTTGAAGACTAATGATAATTTATTCGTCATTATCTTAGTCATGATATTCTTTACTGGGCTATTTGAGCTCACCCTTTCTTTTGTTCCATTGTTTTTCAACAGGAGATGAAAACATAACAGGGTCTAGCCGGGGAATGGAGTGAGGGTCCGATGAATAGTTATCATAGTCTTCACGTTTTGTAAAATAGTGTGGCAATAATAGTGAAGACTTAGTTGTGTATTATTATACACTGTATTGTTGTACGTTGTGCTTTGTTGTAATAATTTTGTTGTAGTATTTTGACGACTCAAGTTTGGGTTGTGTGGGCCCAGATTTGGGGGCGTCACAGTTGGTATCAGAGCTTAGGGATATGGTCTTTAATGGAGATCTGGGGTAGAACTAGGAGGGGAGAGACGAATAGAATCAGTCACTAGTGTGTCCTACCTAAAATAGATTTTATTATCTAATGAGTCGATTTGAATGTAGGAACATGAAGTGATGAGTCAGTTTATTTGAACTAACATTTATTTTGTGACCACAGTTAAGTATGACATCTGAAAATCAAGAGGTTAACTATAGAATACCCGAAGCAAATGTAGCCGAGAATCAAGAGGCCCCAAACAATCCTCCTGCCAACTCAGGAAATAATGTTCCTGATAACATGATGAACGATGGATTCTTTAGGAATTTCATGCAGTTCATACAGAATCAAGGAAGAGGAAATCCAGTCAATAATAACGGTAGAAACGCTGGCAATTTGAGGATGGTCACTGTTAAGCAATTTAAAGAATTAGGACCACCTGAATTCCACGGGAAGCCTGACCCACTCAAAGCGGAGGCATGGCTGAAGCAGACGACAAAAATACTTGATGTCTTACAATGCGCTGATGATCAGAAGGTGCCATTTGCCACTTTTATGTTACGAGGTGAGGCGGACCATTGGTGGGAAGCGGTAAAACGTATCCAACCTTCAGCACTCGAAATGTCTTGGACAGAATTCGAAGAACTGTTTAACGAGAAGTACTTCCCAGAAAGCATCCGCCATATGAAGGAAGTGGAATTCATTAAGCTGGAGCAGGGAAACATGACAGTTTCTCAATATGAAGCTAAGTTTGCTGAACTGTCTCGTTTTGCGACTCATCTAGTAGATGACGAAGCACGAATGAGTCGAATGTTCCTGAGAGGTTTGAGACTCAAAATTCGTCAACAACTTAGTTCTCATAAATTCAGTTTGTATTCAGATGTTGTAGATAGGGCTCAAAGGGTGGAGCAAACAGATGAAACATTGCAGCCAAGAGTTAATGATCAGCATAGAGAAAGGAGTGACAACAACCACAGGAACGAGAACCATCGAGGAGGTAACCAACACTTCGGTGGTAATTCCACACCAAATAACAGAAGAGGAGAATCTAGTGGGAACAATTTCAAAAGAAAGAGATTTCATAATAATTATGGAAGGGCGACACTTCCTTCCATACAATGCCTCGAATGGAGCCATGCCTATGCTTGCTTGGTAACTGTTGTTGTAAGAAAATTCCACCAACGGCAAGTACTTATCCCAACTTCCTTTGAAGTCTAATACACAAAGTCTCAAAAGATCTTCGAGGGTCTGGATCGTCCTTTCCGATTGTCCGTCCGTTTGAGGATGGTATGCAGAACTAAAACGTAGTTCAGTGCCCATAGCTTTTTGTAGACTGATCCAAAAGCGTGAAGTGAATCTAGGATCTCGATCAGAAACTATGGAAACTGGCATGCCATGCAATCTCACGATCTCATTTATGTACATACCGGCAAGACGTTCAAGTGAAAAGTTTTCTCGTATAGGCAAGAAATGAGCAGATTTGGTCAATTTATCTACGATCACCCAAATTGCATCTAAGCCTTGAGAAACTTTTGGAAGACCCGTCACGAAGTCCATATTGATGTGTTCCCACTTCCATTCGGGAACTTCAAGTGATTGTAATGGACCTTTAGGAACTTGATGTTCTGCCTTGACACGTTGACAAGTTAGGCACCTTGAGATAAACTCCGCAATCTCTCTTTTCATATTGTTCCACCAAAATGTATGTCGAAGATCTCGATACATCTTGGTACCTCCTGGGTGGATTGCAAACGGCGTGTTGTGTGCCTCCATCATGATTTTATGCTTTAATTCAGGATCGTTAGGAACACAGAGTCGAGAGTTGACTCGAAGTATTCATTTCTCGTCGATTCTTGCTTCGGGAATGGCACCTTCTTGTACTTTCTTTATCATGTTTATCAGTTCCGGATCGGTAGCTTGAGCAGCTTTAATTTTATCGATTAAAGTTGGTTCTACTCGCACGTGAGCAATCTTCGAGCGGGTCCCTGGTGTCTTTAGCTCTATCTCCATCTTTTGCAAGTCGTACAAAATACACTTTTGTGTTGTCAGCAGTGCACTTGTACTTGCATAAGATTTTCTGCTCAGAGCGTCAGCTACAACGTTCGCCTTTCCCGGGTGATACTGGATTGTGTGGTCATAATCCTTTAACAGCTCAAGCCAACGTCGTTGTCGCATGTTGAGTTCCTTCTGGGTGAAGAAATACTTGAGACTTTTATGATCCGTATAGATATCCACTTTTTCTCCGTACAAGTAGTGTCTCCAGATCTTCAACGCGAAAACGACTGCTGCCAACTCTAGATCATGAGTAGGATAATTTTTCTCATAATCTTTGAGTTGTCGAGAGGCGTAGGCTATAACCTTTCCATGTTGCATAAGGACACAGCCTAGACCTTTGCCAGAAGCATCGCTGTAGATAACAAATTCTCCTGATCCTGATGGTATGGTCAGAACAGGAGCTGAAACCAGTCTCTTCTTGAGTTCTTGGAAACTTTTCTCGCACTCCTCGCTCCATATGAATTTTTTGCTTTTCCGAGTAAGCTGCGTTAATGGAGTGGCGATTCGAGAAAATCCTTCTACGAATCTCCGATAATAACCAGCTAGACCCAGAAAACTTCGGACTTCGGTTACTGTTTTGGGTTGTTCCCAATTTAGTACCGTTTCAATCTTCGCAGGATCGACTGATATTCCTTGACTAGAAATCACATGCCCAAGAAACGCGACCTCCTCAAGCCATAACTCACATTTCTTCAACTTGGCATATAATTTGTTTTCACGGAGCTTTTGTAGTATCAATCTCAGATGTTGTTCATGATCCTCGCGACTCTTGGAGTATATGAGGATGTCATCAATAAAGACAACCACAAAATGATCCAAATGTTCCTTGAATATCCGGTTCATCATGTCCATGAAAGCTGCAGGAGCATTAGTTAGTCCAAAAGGCATGACTAAGAACTCATAATGTCCATAACGAGTTCTGAAAGCAGTCTTTGGAATGTCCTCAGCTTTAACCTTTAACTGATGATATCCAGAACGGAGATCAATCTTTGAGAAATGTTGAGCGCCTTGCAATTGATCAAACATGTCATCAATCCGAGGTAACGGGTACCTGTTCTTGATGGTGACATGGTTCAATTCTCGGTAGTCAATGCACAATCTCATACTCCCGTCTTTCTTCTTCACAAATAGAACAGGAGCACCCCAAGGTGATGCACTCGGACGAATGAAACCGGTATCCAACAATTCCTGTAGTTGGACTTTTAACTCTTGAAGTTCAATGGGAGCCATTCGGTAGGGAGCTTTGGAAATGGGCTTGGTACCCGGGTTCAAGATCAATATAAAAATCAATTTCACGGTTTGGGGGTAAGCCAGGAAGTTCTTCAGGAAAAACGTCAGGAAACTCATTAACAATGGGAATATCATTTAAGTTTGACGTATTTTTGTTTAAATCAGTGACATGAGCTAAAAAGGCTTGACATCCGTTTTTCAATAAACGAATGGCTTTATGGCTAGAAATAACAGTTATAGATTTCAATGGTTTAGTTGCTTGAATTTGCATGACAGGTTGATTAGGAATATGAAAACTAATAATCTTATGAAAACAATCAATTTTAGCATGATGGGTAGTCAACCAATCAATTCCTAAAATCACATCAAATTCATGCATCTCCAAAGAAATAAGGTCAACAGGTAATGTGAGGTTGTTGATTTGAACTAGGCAAGATTTATAGACAGTAGATGTAATGGTCATTTCTCCTAATGGGGTTTCAACTGATAAGTCAAAGTCCAAATTTTCAGGAGTTAAGTTTAAACGCTGAGCACATGCAGGTGAGATAAAAGAATGGGTAGAGCCAGTATCTAACAAAGCGTAGACTTCACGAGAATTTATGAATAGCTTACCGGTTATCACCTCGTTCGAGTTTCGCGCCATTTGGGATGTCACAACAAAAGCTCTCCCTTGAACTACAGATTTTCCCTTATCCGCGCTAGCTTTTGGTATCATCATTGCAGCTGGACTTGATTTTGTGGCAGGACAAAACCGCGCAAGATGACCCTCTTTCCCACAACTGTAGCACTTTTTGGACTGCAGTGTACAGTTTGGGCTGATGTGACCTTCCTGACCACACCTATAGCATCTCACTGGTGGTCGATCTTCTCCCCTTGAAACTGGGGTCGGTGCTGGTGTTGGTACTGGTGCTGGTGCCCTTCCATAATTATTATGGAATCTCTTTCTTTTGAAATTGTTCCCACTAGATTCTCCTCTTCTGTTATTTGGTATGGAATTACCACCGAAGTGTTGGTTACCTCCTCGATGGTTCTCGTTCCTGTGGTTGTTGTCACTCCTTTCTCTATGCTGATCATTAACTCTTGGCTGCAATGTTTCATCTGTTTGCTCCACCCTTTGAGCCCTATCTACAACATCTGAATACAAACTAAATTTATGAGAGCTAAGTTGTTGACGAATTTTGAATCTCAAACCTCTTAGGAACATCCGACTCATTCGTGCTTCGTCATCCACAAGATGGGTGGCAAAGCGAGATAACTCGGCAAACTTGGCTTCATATTGGGAGACTGTCATGTTTCCCTGCTCCAGCTTAATGAATTCCACCTCTTTCATATGGCGGATGCTTTCTGGGAAATACTTCTAGTTAAACAGTTCTTCGAATTCTGTCCAAGACATTTTGAGTGCTGAAGGTTGGATACGTTTTACCGCTTCCCACCAATGGTCCGCCTCATCTCGTAACATAAAAGTGGCAAATGGCACCTTCTGATCATCAGCGCATTGTAAGACATCAAGTATTTTTGTCGTCTGCTTTAGCCATGCCTCCGCTTTGAGTGGGTCAGGCTTCCCGTGGAATTCAGGTGGTCCTAATTCTTTAAATTGCTTAACAGTGACCATCCTCAAATTGCCAGCGTTTCTACCGTTATTATTGAGTGGATTTCCTCTTCCTTGATTCTGTATGAACTGCATGAAATTCCTAAAGAATCAATCGTTCATCATGTTATCATGAACATTATTTCCTGAGTTGGCAGGAGGATTGTTTGGGGCCTCTTGATTCTCGGCTACATTTGCTTCAGGCATTCCATAGTTAACCTCTTGATTTCCAGATGCCATACTAAACTGTGGTCACAAAATAAATTTTAGTTCAAATAAATTGACTCATCACTTCATGTTCCTACATTCAAATCGACTCATTAGATAATAAAATCTATTTTAGGTAGGACACACTAGTGACTGATTCTATTCGTCTCTCCCCTCCTAGTTCTACCCCAGATCTCCATTAAAGACCATATCCCTAAGCTCTGATGCCAACTGTGACGCCCCCAAATCTGGACTCACACAGCCCAAACTTGAGTCGTCAAAATACTACAACAAAATTATTACAACAAAGCACAACGTACAACAATACAGTGTATAATAATACACAACTAAGTCTTCACTATTATTGCCACACTATTTACAAAACGTGAAGACTATGATAACTATTCATCGGACCCTCACTCCATTCCCCGGCTAGACCCTGTTATGTTTTCATCTCCTGTTGAAAAACAATGGAACAAAAGAAAGGGTGAGCTCAAATAGCCCAGTAAAGAATATCATGACTAAGATAATGACGAATAAATTATCATTAGTCTTCAACAGTTGAGTTCTTGATAGAATACAATAGACTACAAGGTTTATATCAAAAACTGCAGTTAAATTCTTAAACAACGTTCAGATCAATAATAGCAGCAGAATGAGTAATCTATTAGAAGAATAATGCAGACTATAATGTCCACTCGGTTCTCTTTTTAGGAAAAACATCATCAACTTTTATCATCTGAAATATCATTAGTCAAGATAATACAAATTCACAGTTCCTGATCATAATCATGCACATCAACAGTTCATCTTTGTACTACGGGCCAAAGATATTCAATATAGCACCAACGGTCATGATTATACCAGATTCAGCCTTTGGTCATAATCATACCAAACAACAGTTCATCTTTGCACTACGGGCCAAAGAGAACATTCACCACGTGCCATAAAAGACACCGAACAGATGTATCGCCTTTAACCTATTATATCGCCTTTAACCTATCATCTGTTCAACAAATATATCACATCTGTGCCCCCCGGCCACAGATATTCACAACAGCTTGATTTTTGGATGATTAGAATGATATAAATGATGAACAGAAGAAATAGGATAACAATAAGTATCGGAAGTTTACTTTGTACAGATTCAAATAATGTCCAAATTGTCAACATGATGTGGAGTGAAATTCAAGATCCACAGTTCAGAATAACGGTTACAATTCAATAGAAAGGTTCACGTAAATAGGAAGGTTCAGTTGAAATAATGAAGTTCAACTATTATGGAACATATAGTATTTTCAGGAATTATAGAAGCAATAGTTCCATAATAAATTTCGATTTAGGAGTATGAAAGAAAATAATATCCCTTACCGTAGCAGGTTTGATTAACAAAAGGTGAAAGAAATTAATACAAAGGGTTATTCACCAACAGGCGGCAATCCGCTCCGTAAGGTTATTCCCACAATTTAATAGAATTTGAGTACAAAGAGTTATTCACCAAACAGGCGGCAATCCGCTCCGTAAGGTTATTCTCAGAGATTAATAATGAATAAATACGAAAGGTTATTCACCAACAGGCGGCAATCCGCTCCGTAAGGTTATTCCCACAATTTAATACATGGAAATAAAAGGCACGTCTTATGAGTAAGGAAGAAACAATATTATTATCGAGAATCAAATAATGATAATCCCTTACCATAGTATGTTTGAATAATGGAAGATGAAAAAGATGGTATCCCTTACCTCAACACGTGACTGGATATTGATTTAAATGAGGTTGATTAACTTGAACAGTACACGTATACTTATAGATCTTCACAAATACTCAAGATGACTTAAGCACACTTAGAGAGAACTTTCACAAGAAGTATTTAGAGAGAGAAAGAAAGAACAAGTAAGGAAGTTTATGAAAAATCCTTAAGTTAAGGCTTCTATTTATAGTCAAAAATCTTATCATTCATTTAATCTAAACCATTCATTTAAAGATCATCTTTTAATCTACACCATCCATTTCAAATATTATATTATCTTTAATCTACACCATTCATTGCATATCACCTAATAATCACCTAACTTTATATTATAAACAAATCAATTTAATTATTCAACAATAATTCACACTTTAATCTACACCATTCATTTCATATCACCTAATAATCACCTAACTTTATATTATAAACAAATCAATTCAATTATTCAACAATAATTCACACTTTAATCTACACCATTCATTTCATATCACCTAATAATCACCTAACTTTATATTATAAACAAATAACTTTATCAATTCAATTATTATGACTAATTGTTATAAATACAGTATAGTTAGCTCTTAGACATCAAGTCAATAAATTAATGAAATACAACTGTTTAAATAACATCATAATAGAGATAACAATAATGTAAAATAAAGCATACGTTACTGTGTAATGACAATTATTGATTCAATAATGTGAATTACTGTGCATATGTTACTGTGACAATTATTAGGTTCAATAATTTTAAAAACAGTGCAACAACAATTATTGACTCAATGATATAAAATACAGTGTAATGACAATTATTAAATCAATAATGCAAAATACTGTGTAACAACAATTATTGAATTGATAATATAAAATATTATGCAGTGACAATTATCGATGAAATGATGCGTAACAGTTACGGTGTCAATTATCAGACCAAAAATATGAGACACTATGCAATACCGTGTGTTACTGTAGAGTACCGAGTGCTACAGAAAATACCAATAACTACCGTATGCTACTATTCTTTTATCACCGGTATTTTAACAGTTCCGTTGACTATTTTTATTTAAAAAGGTTATTTCTGTCGTTTTCTATATCCGACAAATATTCCGTTGTGGGGTCCACCAATAATTTGTTATTTCGGCGCCGTCGGACCCAACGAATATTCCCCGACCAAACGAATATTCCCCGACAAGGCGAATATTGTCCGACAAAATAAAATTTGCACATAACATCCTTAACTTTTAACTTTATCGATTTAACCACTTACTGTTTAAAAAAAATATCTATATGAAGAAAAATTAAATTTTGTATCTCATAAAATTCGGGGTCTTACAATGGGGGTGGAGGGGGCCTGCGCGGGGGGAAGGGGATGGGGCCAGCGGGGAGGGGGGACGGGTGTTAGGGGAGATGAGGGTGGGAAAAGAAGAAGCAGCAGCTGTTGCTTTATCTTCTTCTTTATCTTCTTTTTTTTTTTAATAATATTTTTGTGCATAGGGATAAAATAGTAAAATACTTTTATTCAGATATTTTAAAAAAAATAATTATCAAACAACATTTTTTTATTCAGATACAATTTGATTCAGACGCTCTATATTATTCAGATGTCTAAACTATTCAGATCTTAACAACTAATTTTATCAAACACAACCTTAGTCCATTTCATATATTCCAACCAAAAATTATTTGATACCCACTTATCAGATAAATATCGATTTAAATTTTATTATAATTGTTTGTCTCTCTTGAAAATAGTATACCTTCAAAGTAATCACATTTAATGTGATAAAAAAAATTATAATCTTATTCATTTATTAATAAAAATAATAATATATTTAAAAGTATTTATTTATCTATATTTAATTCTTATAATTAATTATTGTGATAAACCCGTAGTTTAGAACAATACTTTTAGAATCATGATGAGATCATGTTAATGATATCCAAAATTTAGATACCTCAAAATTAAAATTTTTCTAATTAATCATAGAATCACTAACATGTGGTTAGTAAATTCAGATATATTAATACATATTATATTTGCTCTTTTAAAAATGTAATTGATCTCATAATCATTTGTGTAATTAAAACACTAAAGCAAGCATGTAGGTGTTTATTAGATATTAAGTTTATTGCATGTGACTCTCTTAAAAGAATATCTAATGAACTTTTACATAACTGTCAATAAGAGTTTATATAGTGATAGTAATACAAATAATCTTTGTACTTCAAATCATCATAGTATATTGTGTATTCCGTATTATATTTTATCATATTTCTTAAAACTATTTAGGTAGATAAAAAGGTATATTCGATCAGGTGTAACAAAATGTACATGGAGGTAGGTAAATGATTAGCTAGCAAAGGATCTACCACTTCCAATAAAAGAAAGAGAATATTCTATGCGATTCAATCAGTGATAACTCATAAATTCCTTGTCAAAGTTGAATGAAAATTAGAAAAGAGTTTCTAATTAACATTAATTAGAGTTGTACTTCTGAGAATTGAAATGGATAAAATTAAATAAATAAAACTTGACAGATAATTTCATATTTTATATTTGATTGGGATATTGTGTCGTAGAATGATTTAATTGTACAGTAACTATTTACAGAATAAGTTATTTATGGTTAAACGTTGATTTCATATTAGTTGAATAGTCATGATATGCTGAGAGACATCACTCATAATGTAGAATAAATATAATTAATTTTATTAATTATATATAAGGATTAAAAGAGTTTAATTAGTTTAAATAAAATTGAAATAGTTCTAATTTTATTTATTCTACTACCGGTATAATATTGAACCTAAAAGATCACACCATAAAATAAAAATATTGATTTACAAGTAATTGGCTCAAATAATAATAAATTAAGTATATTTAATTTTTACCTTGGTGAAATAAATTAAATACCTTAATATTTATAATAAAATATTTAAGAAATAAAAATTATAAATTAATAAGAAGTATTACTATTATTTTATAAATACTCTAATTCCTAAATAGTTCATGAATTAGATTAAAATTATAAATTCTAAAGAGTTAAGAAAATAGAAGTTGTCTATATAACCTTATTATAGATTAGGGTTTACTACTACTATTAATTCATTCTCAAGCCTAAATAGTTTAGGAGAGATAGAGAGAGAAAAGACTAGCCACCTTAGAATTTTTCATAACCCTAAATTACTTGTTCTTCATCTATATGCTCTTGATGTATCACCTTTAAAATACTATACACATTGAGTACCTTACATCATATTTGACCCTTGAAATTGAAAGAGGGTGAAGAAAAAAAGAGTTGGAACTTAAAGATTAAATCAAGAATTAATTTGTCGTCATACGGCATGATTTTAAATATTTCTCAATTAATAATATAACATAAAGATTATTTATGAAATTTTAGAAAAAAATTAAATACGTTTTATATTATATTTTTGTGTTTTACATCAATACTCTTTAGCATCTCTCTCAAACCCTCCCATCTCCTAATTAGAATACGTGTTTCATGGTCAAGTCTTTTAAGGGGTAACTGACTTTAAGACATGTGTTTCATGGCCACATATATTAAGGATAATTGGAGAAAACAAAATTACACGAAAACGAAAAAATAAACTTCACATATAAATAAATATTGATATATGTAAATACATAAGATATGAGTAAGTAAAAATAAGATTCAAATATTATTATTTTATTTTTTTCATTGTCTATTTCACGAGAATTATAATTTACATTCGACATAAGTTTTATTTTTGAACTATTTTACTTACATGCATACATACATACATCCATCTATACATATTAGAATATGTGTTTCATGGTCAAGTCTTTTAAGGGTAACTGACTTTAAAATATGTCAATATATAGGATATGATTAAGTAAAAATGAGATTCATATATTATTATTTTATTTTTTTCTTTGTCTGATTTATGAGAATTGTAATTTATATTTGACATAAAATTAATGCTAAGATTTATTTTTGAACTACTTTGCATGCATGCATACGTACATACGTTCATACATATAGACTACAAAATCACACAATATTTTTAATATATTATTACTTTGTTATTATCTTTTTTAGCGCCACACTACAACTACACTAACTTTGTAACAAAGACTAAGGTATAATTGAAAATATATTTTTTTCGTCTTAAAAGTCATTATTTATAAATATATCTCTAATTTTATAACAAATAAAATACTTAAAAGTTTTAATCCTAGTATGAAATTCTTGATTATGCGAGAAAAATATGAATGGGCGGAGAACCAACTCCAACAACATCATAATTTCAAGGAAAAGCTTATATTTCTAACTTCACTCTCATAATAATGCATATTCTAGATTAAGTTATGAAAATTAAATCATAAATTTCAAAATATCTTCTTATTTGAATAGAAAGACAAAGGCGAAAATTTAAAAAGGGATGGAAAAAAAGTACATGGGAAGAGAATTTTCTTGAGCACTTGTTTGATTGGCCACTCAAGATATATATATATATATATATATATATATATATATATATATATATGTGTGTGTGTGTGTGTGTGTGTGTGTTTGTGTTACTAGTAATATAGAATTATTGCATGTTCTTTGATTTTGAATTAAAAATAATTATACAAAAATAATATAAAAGAATCTGAAGGCATTTAATTTGAATTTTTTTTTGTTGAGAAAATTCAGGAAGAACGGGACAAAAACAAGACGAGATATTAGTTTTTAGGACAAAGCGGTCGAGCAGGGCATGAAGAGTATGGGGGGCTAGTTATTCATTAGCAGTGCGGGTATGAAGAAGAATCTCTTATTACAAGACCTAATTTTACCTAAAATAACATACTCTTAGTTTTCTATGAAAAAATTATTTTCTTTCTGAGTAATGTTACGGTGATAAAAAAAATAAAAATAACTACAATAAAAAAAATACAAAATAATATATTAAATTATAATTAATGAATATTTTACTATGCATGAGTAGATTTAATAATTATAACTCATAATTATCATAGACGTTATTTTGTATTATAAGCCATTTCCTTTTCATTACCCATATAACCCACTGGCCCATTATTTCCCTACCGCCACATTTATTGAAATATGATAGGAGCCAAGAAACGTCAAAGCCAACACAGAAAGGCTAGTGCAGATGGGCCCACTACCAAATTTATCTCTCAAAAAGCATGTCCGATAAGAGCAATTTCACAATCAAATGGGGGAAATGGCCAGCAAATCATGTGAGTCCACACCCCTTGTAGGATCTGACCAGATCTTTAAGCATATCTTTTTGTAGTCTAAAGAATTTCCCACAACTCAAAAAATATCGAGCTATTAAGCCGTTGAGCTCTCGTTCTTATCCTCATCACACCATTCTAATACCATATCTAATGATCCGTCCCGACTGGTATCCTGATCAAACCCCAATTAAATTTATCGTGGTAAGAGTGTTATTTGGTCATCTTATTACGGATCTACTTAAAAAATTATGATATTAATATTAATGATACATAAATAATATATATTAAGATAATATATTACACATGTTTTGATTTGAGACTAATAACCATGAAAAATGGTTGAGCAAGGTCTTGACTTAGGATTCGACTCATGCGTGGTACCACATATCCTCACAAGGATGACAAATAACCATCTTTAAAGTCTTGGTGGAGCAATTTTCTCAAATGGTCCATCTCCTCTGCATTTGGTTTTGACTTTTGCATTTGGTACTTTTGATTTCTGTTGAGATAGAATTATTTGAGCTCGGGTATAGAGTAACTCACTTTATTTAATGGCCCGGGTGTTTGCTCATATACATTTATTTTAATAATTTTCATAGTGGGAGAGTCCTTATTAAAATACGATTATGATTTATTATTTGACAAGTTGAGAAGATCTAATTTGGAAATAAAACTGTCAATAAGCAATTGTAGGAAAATGACTCTTACTTGTAGTTGGTTTTGGACGACAAGGGATTGAAGGACAAATTCAGTACATCATAAAAGAGCATAACATTCATCATAATATAATAATATATACGAAGTGTAAGGAGGAAGGGAAGAGAGACATAATCAATTAATTTATCTCTCAGTGAGAAAATTTGTATTCTCAACATTATTATGGTGGATTTTTTATTTCTCTCTGTAATTTTTTTTCAATTGGGTTTCTACGTAAAAAAAATTAGTGTTCTTATTTTAAATTTCTGCAATTGTTTGTATATTTAACGCTTTTTTACTAGTTGTTTGATGATTTGAGTGAGTGGTACAAAATCTGACGTTAACATTTGGCTTTCTTGTAGGAAATAGGTTGAATTTCACTGCAAACTTCCATAGCAATGCAAAGAGAAGCAAACCTTGTGACTAGCAAGTTTCGAGAAAAATTCTGAACCTAAATTAACGTGGCAAACTTGGCTTGGGTATGAAAGAACTAAATTAAGCATTCCCTCCCATCTGATTTCAAACTTACACTTGAAGTTTTAAAAAGGAGATAAAGGAAATTAAGGAGAATAAAGGAAATTTATAAAATAGATTAAAAATCTCTTATTTTTGATTTTTTAAAGAGAGAGAAAAAGATCACGAGAGAGATTTATTTTAAAATTCTCTCCTAAAGTTGGAAAGATTTAAAAGAAAATTTACTAAAAACTTGGATGACATACTAAAATAACAAAACTATCCTCATGATAATATTTAAAATGTAATCTCATAAGGATAAAATAGTAATATGTTCTTTAAGTTAAAATTTAATTTTCTTCCAAAATTCACAAACACAAGTAAATAAAGTAAATTTTCTTTTCTCCACTTTTTTTCTTTTAATTTTTTTTTTCCCACTCTAAACTCGCAAACACATACTCTTGTTAATTAAACAACCTTGTAGCATTGGTTGCACAAGTTGTTGATTATATTAAATTATTAATATATACCTATTTGCCTCAGTATATTGTTGACTCGATTACATTGCTAGTTGGCTACCAAATGACAAAGAGGAGGTTTAGCCAACAGGCAATAAGCTATACAAAGGTGCACATCGGGGCAACATAACAATATTTGTGATAACTTGTGTAACAAATACTAAAATTTGTGGACACGACAATTTATATAACTTGCGAGAGGCCCAATTTGTTGGGATTAAAACATATAGAATTTTGCTTTGATAGTTATGAATTTTAAACATTTAATTTCAAAGTTAAATAATTTTTACTTTAAATTTTAAATGCTAACTAATTTTAAGATAACGTAAAGTAAAAACAAAAAGAAAAGAGTGTTGAGAGAGAATTTGAAAGTCCGTGTGAATCGTGTGCTCGTCATATACAAAGCACTAATACACATGTTTGAAACTCAACTTGATTCAAAAGTTTAAATCATTAATTAGATCTTGACCTCTTAGATCTATTTATGTATATTATCCATTTACTTTTTCATTATTTTTTCGATTTGATACTCTAACTCATTGTAATATCCTAACAGAGAGTTTGTTATGAACTATCACTTCAAAATTTATAAACAACAAAGTTGTGAATGCTAAATTAATCAACTATTACAATTACGTAGTTTATGATCAAATCAATAATTTTCCTAATATTTCATATAAATATTATTTGATATCTAAAAAAAATAGATAATTTCCTTTTTGAAATCTCTACAATTTTTTTTTTAAAATAGGATTAATACTTGTCCCATAGATAAATGTCCATGTTTAAGCGCCAACTTTTAAGATTTTTTTTTATTGCAATACAAGTAACAACAGAGATTACAACTTAGGTTAAATATAGAAAATTAATATTTTTGTAAGATTTCTCTCACATGAATAATAAATGGGATTCATATTTATGTGTATGAGATATTGTGAAAATAACAATTTCCTAGTAAGATGTTATATAATGTTAATTATAAAAGTAAATTCAATTATAAGGAAATTACATTAAAGAAAATTCATTATTTCCCAATGACCCAAAATAATTTTTTATAAATAAAGTATCATTTAAACCATGAATACTACCGAAGCCGATAGCGTCTCACGGACACAAGACTGATTATTTCAAGCAACCAGGCCCAATTAGTTGGTAATAAAAAATGACCCAAACGACGTCGTTACCTCTACACATTGCCATCGCATACAAATTGAAAACCCTCTCAAATACTGAGCTTCATTCGGGAGGTGCAGCAGTTTATATTCTTCTGAAAACTGAACTCCCCGATTTAGGGTTTCACCAATCATTTCCATTAAAAGTTTCTTAATTTTTCTCTCTCATTCAAATCAGTAGAAATGGCGATTGGTAATCCTGATATTCTAGGTGATCGCCAATCTGGTCAGGATGTTCGCACTCAAAATGGTACTCTCTCTCTATTTATGTTGTGTTTAAGCTTAATTCACCATTGTTAAATGTTTTGATTCAGTTTAAGTTAGGCATTTTAGTTTGGTAGAAGATATAATAGACGAAATATGTATATAATTTCCCAATCTGGAAAACGGAGTACTATTTCCTTTGTAATTCATTGAAAATTGGACTCATTTTTCTGGACAGGGGGACTTGCAGATATAATGTATATATATGCTACAAACAATGTTGAAATTTCAAAAAGTGTATTTAACTTTTGGAAAATTAATTTTGCTTTATCATTTTCGAAATGTGTATTTATAAAAAGGGGTGTATTTTTCTGCTATTAACTGGCATTAAGTTGCAAGCTTTCATTTTTCTTTGGAAAAAATTAGTGGATGAATCTCAACAGACAATCTCGCACTGTATATATGCGCGCATTTGTTCTTTTAGGGTTTTTTGTTTTGATAAGTAGTGTTTTTTCTTTGATTATTATTTTTACCATTGAAATGTTGTTGTGTGGATTGAGCAGTCATGGCATGTCAAGCAGTTGGAAATATTGTGAAAACGTCACTTGGTCCTGTTGGTCTTGACAAGGTTTTTATATTTCTCTTTCTATAGATATACATATTTATATCTGAATACATATTTATATCTGAATACTATAGACAGACCCTGACATTTTACATTCATATTTCAGATGCTAGTTGATGATATTGGTGATGTAACAATTACGAATGATGGTGCTACAATACTGAAGATGTTAGAGGTTGAGCACCCTGCTGCCAAGGTTGGAGGAATTGAGACTCTTTATCCTTTTTACTATTGCTTACTTATCTTATAATTGGCTCTTCTTTGCGCCTCTCATGTGTATTTTATACCTATTATTGTCATTTACAGGTTCTTGTTGAATTGGCCGAGCTTCAAGACAGAGAAGTTGGAGACGGGACAACTTCGGTTGTCATTATAGCTGCGGAATTGCTTAAGGTAATATCAGCTAAAGTATTAATAATGTCTGTGTTTGAGAAATGACTTGATGTCTGATTTAGTGTGGTGAAGATATGCCTGATGTTTGGAGAATGAGTTAAAATATGTAATCCTCTTATAATTTGCAGAGAGCAAATGATCTGGTGAGAAACAAGATTCATCCAACATCTATAATCAGTGGATACAGGGTGAGTGTCACCCCCCCCCCCCCCCCACCTCTCCTTCTCGAGCAGGAAAATCCTAGTACTTACAAAAACTGCTGAATTTTGATCACTCACCATTGCTTTCATTCATTTTTTAATATCATATACACTATTCTTATATTGCTGCTTATCTTGACAGCTCGCGATGAGGGAAGCATGTAAATATATTGAGGAAAAATTGTCAGTGAAGGTAATTCTTACTACTTTCTAAAATTTGTCAAAAACATTAGATATGTAAGCATCTTATTGAAAGTTACTCAATGTAGAATCCTCCAAGTTTCTATAGCCTATTGCCTCTGTTTCACAATTGTGTTATCCATGCCAAAGATCAACTCAAAGATTTCATTTGCCATATATTACTTTTTGTATCCTGGAATTTTCCTAGAATTTTTAAGTAGCTTTATTTACTATCCAAAAGTAACTTTCTGATTCAATAGATTAAAATGACTTTGAGAACTAGAACTATGAAGATCTCTTTGTTGGAAACTAGCAAAATGTTGTTTACGCTTGTTATTACATGTGCACAATATAGGGGCTGTGTTGTAAGATATCAAGTTTCTTAGCCAGGTCTCTATTTTTCTTTTTTCTAGGTTGAAAAGCTTGGGAAAGATTCTCTTGTAAACTGTGCCAAGACAAGCATGTCCTCAAAGTTGATATCTGGTGACAGCGACTTCTTTGCGAACTTGGTACGTTTATGGGTGATAAGAAATGTGAATTTATTTTAGTATTGCTTGCTGAATCCGTATTGTCTATGAGGAAAATATTACTTTGTAACTTCACTTGCAAGTTATTCTTAGGTCTGTCAATCCTCCATCCTCTTTGGAGGTCTTGTCTGGACTAGTTGTCAAATATCTTTAGATAGGAATTGCTACTTCCTTACATTTTTCTCGTCTCTGCAGCCTATATTATATTCACTATTCTCCTACTTATAGTTTCTACCATTTAAAAAAGAAAATCCCATTTTTATATTTTCCAGACATCATCTTGATGATCGTTTCCAAGTTACTATTATTATTCTTATAATTGTTTAATATTTTTTTATTTTCCTTGAAGGTTGTGGAAGCAGTACAAGCAGTAAAGATGACCAATGCACGTGGTGAAATTAAGTATCCAATAAAGGTTAGTTTTTGTGTGATGTTCAGTAGTTCTCCATTAACGATTTTTTGGTTATCAAGTTAAAGAGTATGGGCGATCTAGTATGTTGGAATGTGGTGATACTGTGTGATTCTACTTCTCAACACTAGACTAAGGTTGTGTTTGTTTAGGTCTTAATGTCTCTTAATGAACCTACGTCTGAATCGGTAAGAGGCAAAAGTTGTATGTTAAAATTTTATTTGCCTCTTAATTGATAAGACATAAAATTAAGTCCAAATCATTAAGAGGTGCCTCTTAATGAATTTTTTTTTGGTAATTTTTTTTATATAAGTACATTCAACAATATTATCCACTTATTTTTATTAAATTGAATATTTAAAATTATTAAATAAAATTTTACCATTTAAAATGGTAAAATAGTTTCATTAAGAGGCAGCTCACGTTTTAGTTATCAAACAAATTTTTAGATTCATATGTTATTTCACTCAGATGATCTAATTTGTTAAGATATACTAACCATTCAAATCTTAATTATTTAATTTTATCAAACATAACCTGAATATATATATATATATATATATATTAAATGCCAAATATTTGATTATAATTCATTTGTTATTCTGTAGGGAATTAATATACTGAAAGCACATGGAAAGAGCGCTAAAGATAGCTATTTACTAAAAGGTTATGCTCTTAATACTGGCCGTGCTGCACAAGGGATGCCAATGAGAGTTGCTCCTGCAAGAATTGCCTGTCTTGATTTCAACCTTCAAAAGACCAAAATGCAGATGGGTGTTCAAGTTTTAGTCACTGATCCTCGGGAGTTGGAAAAGATTCGTCAAAGGTGATCATTTTGTAAACTAAATGTATTTCTAGCACATGCAGGGCATCCATCCGAAATGTACTTGTAAATTAAAATCAAAGGACTAACATGAAATGCGGGAGGCTGTAACTTTTGGCCGTGAGCGGTGTAACAACAAAATCTTTGGATATATGGTTATTACGTGGGGTATTTAATGGCATGTGAAGAGACATGTCATATAATGTCTCTAGTTTCTGTTTTTCATATGGTGTCTTAACTACTATTTGATTTTGTACATTACAGAGAAGCTGATATGACCAAAGAGCGTATTGAGAAGCTTCTAAAGGCTGGAGCCAATGTTGTTCTAACGACAAAGGGAATCGATGACATGGCATTAAAGGCAAGATTCTTTTGATTTGTTTCATAAGCAATTATCTTCTTGCCAAGCCTCATTCTAAATTCCTGCGTAATTTTTATCCTATATGTTATCCTATGGGAGGCCACCAAAAGTTTGATTGGGACTCATCATGTCTTGGCTTTATGTACCCCTTCACCTACACATGTCAAGGTCATAGTCTTTGTGCCAATGCCATTTATACTGTTCAAATCTGAAGTATTGGACTAGATTGGATTTTACTAATTGTGAAATATTTCATGTTACTGAGAAACATACGGGGACAGTGTTCTCAGCAACATGATAAATATTTCTCTAATCTCTGTTTGTGAGAAATAGTGTTGTCTATATGAAGGTGTTTAATGTAGCATGTGCCCATCTGCTTGTCATGTCATGTTACTCAGGCCTGATGTAGCATGTAGGCACTTAAAGCTAGTTTCTGGTGTTGAATAGCAAGATTGATTTCTCTCATTTAACAGTGCAATCAGACTGAATTTGATGGAATGTACTCTTGATAACTATGTGATGTAGCCTGTAGGACTATCTGGAGCTTAATGATTATTTTTTTTTCTCCAGTACTTCGTGGAAGCTGGTGCAATTGCTGTTCGACGTGTTCGCAAAGAGGACTTGCGCCATGTTGCCAAGGCTACAGGTGCAACTGCGGTATGTAATGACAATATGACATACATGTTGGTGTTTTCATTTTCTTTGAATTGTTTAATTTAATGGTATTTGTTCTGAAATTGTGATGTAGGACAAGATGGAAGAAGGAATAAAGGGGATTAAAAGTTGATAATTTGGCTTAAAGCCACAAGCACAAGGCTTAAAGTTAATGATAATCAATCATTCGATATCATAATAATGAGATTACATCAACTTATATAAAAACCTAATACTTGGAGGCTAAGAAAAACCTAGGTAACCTAATTCAAAAAGGAAACAGATCTCTAATAATAATTTGCTACTATAAATAAAAGCTCTCGAATATTCTACTAATATAATAAAATGTTTATCCTAATATTGTCTACTAAATAAACTAATTACATATTTACATTGAATCACCATAGATAATAATAAACCAATAATATTAAGTAAATTTCTCTTGCTTGCATCCTAATCAAATCTCTTTGAAGAATTAAATTTTGATAGGCGTATTTAGTAGTAGATAAAATAAGAATTGTCCAAGAGCAAAGCCAGCAACCTACCTAAGAGCATTTCGATAAAAATAAATTCTCTGAAAGCTTTTACAAACATAGTGCAGATCAACTCTTATGAATGTTTAAGGAAGGCCACTTTCTAAATCATTAATCTCATTTAAACAATTAATCCGCCAACTTTCATATGGTAATTCCGGTCCCTAAATAATCCAACAATCCATTACCTTAAAATTGTTCTCATGTTTCCTTTAAGGATTGGGGAAAAGTTATATATAAAAGCTTAGCTTTAATTAGTGGTGAAAATGCGTAGTGCACTTGCTTCCCGTTGATGTCTAAAGAAAACGTGATTTAGATGCTGCATTTGGGAAGCAAGTTGTCCAAACTTCCACCTAAAAGTCACTTAAGATCGATGTAGACTGCATCTTCAGTGTTTAGTTTGATATTACTTTATGCATATGTTGATCCCCATAGATCATCTAAGGATATGTAACATATGAATGGAACATGATTTGATTTGTGTAATGGCATTGTTTGATCAATTTGTTGGTTTCCGTGCTTATGTTATCACCTGCAATGCCATGGTTTAGTCAAATCTCTCTTTATCTTCTTTTATGTTGTTTTGGGAGGAGTCTTGGTTGAGTTTAGTTGCATTTTGCATACTTTCTTTCTTTCTTTCTTTTTGGATAAATAAGTTCGGTATGCTTTGGTGTCATTGCAGTTATGTTTGTAGTTAAACCTTAATCCTCACTTCTCCATTATCCATCTATAGAATCTGCAAAGAAACCATGAATGAGAATAATGAATGGAATTTATATTCTGTAGGAATTCCTCAAGACACGGCAAGTATGCGGCATTTCTCAGTCTTTCTAGTTTGATTTTTCAGATTTCCATGTATCAACCACACTTTCTTTAAGGTCTTTTAGCTATGTGCAATATATGTTTGCCCCAATCAGAGGTGGAATATGGAACTTTAATCTGAAATTATAAAATTATAACCTTTGATGCTTGTTTCAGGTCTTTTCTCTGCTCTCTTTTTCTACATTATTCCTTATGTATTTTTTGTCATGTCTTCTAACATCGTCTTAAGATTTTGTTTGTAAAGTTGTCCGCTGGTCATAATTGGGCAATAATATCTTGTAATTAATCACTTGCTGATTTGCAGGTCTCGACATTTGCTGATATGGAAGGAGATGAAACATTTGATTCATCCCTTCTTGGATATGCAGATGAAGTGGTGGAGGAGCGGATTGCTGATGATGACGTGGTTATGATTAAAGGGACCAAAAACTCAAGTGCAGTATGTGTTTATAATTTTGAAATTTAACTAGTGCTTGCCAAGTTGATTTTCATTCTTGCTGAGTATGTTATCTGTGCTTATGTTTCTTTGGCTTAACTATTATCTTTATTTTTCTTTTATTTCAACATTTAGAATTATTTCAAGATGAAGTTAGATAATTGTTCTGAGATGTCACATTCCTTGGGAGTGTAATTATCATCAAATTCTCATGGGCATGCGCCTTTTTAGGTCTCGCTGATACTCAGAGGAGCAAATGATCATATGCTTGATGAAATGGATAGGGCTTTGCATGACGCTCTATGTATAGTCAAGCGGACTCTGGAATCGAATATGGTAAATTGTAGCCTCATTTTTCTATTTTATTTGTATCACATATTACCTCCATCTGGAATTAAGATTCCTACTAATTTGTTAGTCCTACTTGCATGTTTGTCCTGCTTATTTGCTCTCTTTTTTCTCCTCAAAAATTAAGGTTTGCGTAGGACACACTTGGACATAATTGTTTTAATTATTTTTTTCTATTAATAAGTCTAGGTCTTTGAAATTTGATATTGAATAAAAAAAATCATCTCTGTCTAAACATGTCATATAAACCTTAATACTTAAATAAATAAAGAACTCTTTTCAACACAACAAGGAGCATTTTGCATTGTAATGCATATACGTAGCTGTTTCTTTCTTCGATTTGAGCATTTACCATTTTGTCTTTAATAGGCTCAAATCCTAGAAAAATTTACAAGTAAAATTATGTTCAAAGTTCTGGTGAGCAGAACGAATCAGAATTGTAAAACAAGCACAAAAATAATGTCTTACTTGAGCTTGGTGAGGAGGTAAATGCCCAAAAGTGCCCCGAAGTTGGGCATGCTGACCCTGATGCTACTGGACATGATGCAGCACATGAGCATTTAACGTAGCAGTAAAATGTTCCTTTTTTATGATTCCTGATTTTAGAAGGTGTGATTACATTGTATATTTTTTGACAAAAAGACGCAGGAAAATCATTTAAAAGGTTGCAATAATGTAAATCTTCTTGACTGATTAGTTGTACTAAATTGTGGCAAAACAGGTGGTTGCAGGTGGAGGTGCAGTTGAGGCTGCCCTATCTGTTTATTTAGAATATCTTGCTACAACTTTAGGATCTCGGGAGCAGCTGGCAATTGCAGAGTTTGCTGAATCTCTATTAATCATTCCAAAGGTATGATTAACTCATTCTCATCCCCAGTCTGTTTATTTTTTAATGTACTTGTTTTGTGACAAGTGTCTTGTCCAGGTGCTTGCTGTGAATGCTGCAAAGGATGCAACTGATCTGGTAGCAAAACTACGAGCTTACCACCACACTGCACAAACCAAGGCAGATAAGAAGCACCTGTCAAGGTAATCTGGTTTGAGTCTTAAATCTTGTATCTGCTTTCTTTTTGAATGAAATGCCCCCCTACAGCCAATTGAGGTGGCCAGTTACTCTTTCCTGTGCACCAGTATTTTTGAGGCATTATGTATCAAGTCTTTGTGAATTATAATAGTCCCTCTGTTCCAAATTTTAAGATCATTGTTGACTTTTGAAAATCAATTTGAGACATTTTCTAACTCAAAATTAAGATGATTCATGAAACACTATAAAACAATATATCTTACAATTAGTAGTGCTTTTTAGATTGTTTGCAAATTTCATCATTATATCGACTAAAATTAAAAAAATCCATGTCAATTTGAGTTTGAAAATATCTTATGTTAAGACTTCAAAAAGTCAATTATGATCTGATATTTTGGAACGAAGGAAGTATAATATAGTACAAAATGGTATTAGCTCACATATTTGAAAGAAAAATGTCTGTAGTGCAAGGCTGGGTATGGTTTAGTACTAGTGCTGGAAGAACAACTATAGTTGAGTTGAAGGAAGAGCTACCTAGAGAAAATAATGTCAAAAATAAAAGATTCTTCAAAAAGGTAATCAATGTCTTGGTTGTTGGAACCTTATTTTCGGGGTCAAACATTTTCTATCCAGGGTTCCGGTGACACAATCACCTGCAGTTTGCTATTTGTTACCTTCGCAGCTTTAATTGCCATAGGACCACTCAGTTTGTCTTATCTTGAGTTCTTTGCTGTGTAGAACTTGCAAGTGCTAATGAAGATCTTAAATAGTGGAAGAGGTGGAAAATCTGGGGTTACAACAATAAAGATTCTTTAATGCTTAATTTTTCTGCATCTAGTTTCTGTCGATTAAATCAGCAGCTCATCCAAATTCCAAAATATCTTTATTTCCTGATTCGTCTTTCTATCACTGCAGCATGGGGCTAGACCTTGTGAAGGGAACAGTACGTAACAACTTAGAAGCTGGAGTAATTGAGCCTGCAATGAGTAAAGTAAAGATATTACAGGTAAAGTTGAAAATTTTAAAAAAATAAAGAAAAAAAGTTGCTTCATGTTTGTTTATTCCTCTCGATCATTACCTAAGGTTCTGACGAGAACTGTTTTAATTGTCAGTTTGCAACTGAAGCGGCTATCACAATTCTACGAATTGATGACATGATCAAACTTGTCAAAGATGAAAGTCAAGATGGTCAGGATTAGATATTTTCTGTTTGGATAAGGAGACTGGTTGAGTTGCTTGATGATGCAAGAAGGTAGATGGAAATTCTGTATCTTTTTTGTTTTCAATAGGGCGTTGAACTGGTTCAACCGTTATGGATGATCATTTTGTACACGCTAAATTCTGTAGGCAGTATTGTTCAGTTTTTCAAATGCTCATAACTTTACTAGCTTGAGCGGTCGTAGTTTTTTTTTTTTTTAATGTTAGAAAATTATGCTGTTGTTTTCTAAAGTTGTATTCTCGAGCTAGCAACAGATTTACGATTTTCAAGCTCTCGTTATTAAAAGTCAAAGCCCTTGTTTCACAAGTTACCTCTCATGGGAGTGGGATCCATATCTTATTTGGAGGGACTTAGTAAAAATATCAATTTTCTTTTTTTAATGCTAGAGAAGTATGATGTTTTTGTTTTAGTTATGCGATGTATGCATTGCATTGGAATGGTGTTGTGACTTTCTTTTCGTTCAATCCCTTTATAAAGAAGGAAGAGACTAAAAATACCCTCAATGCATCGGAATGGGGCTTCATTTCCCATTCCAATTATTCAATGCATTGAATGTTGTATATACAACAGGAAGTTCTGTTTGAATCCAAGTCGTGGATATTCCATTCACCTCGAAATGCTGTCGTTTCCTAGAATATATTGATTTATTTCCTTTTTCTTTACCAAGAGGGAATTAAATAGTAAAAATATATTGTACGTACTCCGTAGGTTTCTACTTTCATGTTATTGTTTCTTACTTTTGCTTTCATATGTTTTCAATGTTAGTTCTTTTATATTTATTTTTATATAAAGAGGTAGAACCGTCGACTTTCTTCAGAAAACAGTGGGAAATATATATTTTCCATAGTGCTGATACCCAAAATACCACCTATTTTTGGAATCAAACTTTAGCTGAGGAAATTATAGGCCAAGCAGCTAAAGTTTGATTCACAAAGCAAAACAAAAACCCCACTTCGTTCCGTATGCATTTTTTTATTTCACTTGGGTAATGCTTGGAGAAATTATTCGGTGTTGTGGATCTCACTATTACGTAAGAGGAAGAACATGTTGTTTATTTGCTCATCCTGCATCGAATAATTTTTCGTGATGCTTGACGTGACAAAGGTTGAAAATGACTCACTATTACACCGACGGAATGATTGTAATAGTTAAATATATACTCCTTTCTGTACCTAAAAAGGGAAGGTGTCAAAGTACATTTTGTACACAAATTAAAAAAAGTAAAATAGAGAAAAACAAGTATAAAAAAATTTAAATTTATCTCTAGTGAATCTCACAAAATTAAATAAAGTAACGGATTTTTTACTGTTTATATACTAGTGAATTCAATCTACTAAATGATATATTTACTCTTTATTTTATCTACTTTGACAGTCCTTTTAAAGAATCATCGTATATAGGTAAATATTGTATGCACCAAAATGTGGAGTAGAAGCGCAAAGGGTAAATATACATGGGTAAAGGTGTTTCATTTGCCTTGCGTATGCTTGGATTTCTCATTTTTCTCATTCAAAAAAATAACATGGTTTTCTTTTCTTATATGAATTCTAAAATAGGAGCCCAACGGTGGCCCCCGCCTATGTATACAAATTCTAATTTTGGACAAATGAATAATTGATTTTAGCTAAAGAACTAAATTACATGTGACATGAATGAAAAAAATAATAACTCTTTTATAGGAGGAATACACATGAAGAATTGTGAGCACTTACTCACGTGGATGCTCATCTCTCATACTTCACTCCTATTCTTAACGCTGTTGCCATCGCTACTACTATTCTTTTTTTTTTTTTTTGAAAGGCCACTACAACTATTCTTAATTAGGTTTTATCCAACAAATTTATGGTATTATATATTATATATAAGAATTAATAAGATTATTTATAAATTTTATGTTTCCAAAGTGTACACCTAGGGAGAGTCTCTTCACTCTTTTGAACAAATCCCCCTTTCGATCTTCTCGTTATTATTACTCTTATTTGATTGTAATTTTTTTTTTTCTTTTATGAGATTTTATTTACTCTTAATTTAAGGGTTGAATCTATTACTTTTTCTCCATTCTTGTGGGTGTCATTTTTCTCCTTTTAAAAACTTGGATTCTCTCTACGTGAATAGTTGATTTTGGCAGTGGTGATAGGTGATTGCTGATAAGTTCTTCTAACGTTCAGATATAATTTAGGGATTTGATATTTTTATAAGTAAAAATGATAATTTCACAAGTTCTCTCTCACATGAATAATAGATGAATCTCACATTTATATGAAAGAGATCGAGCGTAACTCTAACTCAGTAACTCATAACTCATATGAGAAGATAAGAAGGACTGCCCTTGTTCAATTACTACCTCAAGTCGATAATTCGAGCTTCTTGAAATTAGAAGTATGGTTTGATTTTTCTCTTTCTAAGTTCTACAATTTTTTTTGTCCGAGTGCTTAGTTGTTAGATTATGTTGTTATCGCATAAGTGATCATAGAACCTTCTAACTTTCCTTCATTATGTTACTAGGGCATCTCTCTCATTTTTGGGGGGAAAAGAAAAGGAAGAAGTTGAAGCTAACCTCACACGATCCACTTTGTACGTTTGTTGAGCGAATCAATCAGACATTCTTCACTCCTGTTACAGGAGAGACATTTCTTCACATATCAACCCTCTCATTTGTTCCATTTATGGGGTGAAGCTGAGCACTCGGGACATAAAAGGCTTGTGGTGATTATTAGTAGGGGTGTAAACGGATATAAACGAATCCGAATAGAGCAGTATCTATATTCGTATTCGAAAAATTAATTCGTTATCCATATTCGTATTCGGTGCGGCGGATTTTAAAATTGTTATCCGTATCCGGTATTCGAAATAATATCCGAATACAGATAATATTCATTTTCGTTTATTTTATTCGAATAAACAGATTATTTGAATATTCGGATATCCAGATTCGTTTATCAATCACCCAATATAAAATTCAATCAAATTATTTACAAAAAATAAAGAATTTTTTTTGAATAATTACTCGTAACCAATCACAATTTATAGTTTAAACCATACATATTAATGAATGAATGTTAATTTATTTATTTATAATAAATACAATAATCAATGCTCTAAATTACAATTCAAATAAGTTTTCATTATTTTTGAAATCCTAAATTCAAAATGAATGCTCTACTTATTAATGTTTAGATGCTCATTAATAAGTAAATATTTATTTTATGTGTTAATTTGGAGTAATACTATAGTGTGTATGAATATTTATAATCTATAATTGTAATATTTAAATAACACTTATTAAATGATACATTTTAGATATATTGTAACAATATATATAACTAAAATAAAGGAAAAAAATAATGAGTTTTAAAGTATAGTTCATTAATGAATTAATGTTAATTTATTTATTTTTAATAAATACAATAATCAATGCTCTAAATTACAATTCAAATAAGTTTTCATTATTTTTGAAATCCTAAATTCAAAATGAATGCTCTACTTATTAATGTTTAGATGCCCATTAATAAGTAAATGTCTATTTTATGCGTTAATTTGGAGTAATACTATAATGTGTATGAATATTTATAATCTATAATTGTAATATTTAAATGATATTTATAACACTTGTTAAATGATATATTTTAGATATATTATAGCAATATATATAACTAGGATAAAAGGAAAAAGTAATAAGTTTTAAAGTATAGTTTATTAATGAATGAATGTTAATTTATTTATTTTTAATAAATAAAATAATCAATGCTCTAAATTAAAATTAAAATAATTTTTTATTATTTTTGAAATCCTAAATTTCAAAATGAATGCTCTACTTATTAAAGTTTGATATCCATTAATAAGTTGATGTCCATTTTATATGCTTGGAGTAATACTGTAGTGTGTATGAATATTTATAATATATAATTATAACATTTAAATGATATTTTTAACATTTATAACACTTGTTAAATAATATATTTTAGATATTTGAACTTTATAATAGTATAAATTCATTAATTATACTTAAATGAATTTATTAATATTAAAATAAAAGTATTATTTCTTACTTTTTAAAAGTGAAAATGACATATTTTAAAAATAATTTTCATATGATAATGAAACTAATTATTATATAAGGAAGACCACTTTAAAAAAATTATTTTGCTTATATATATATATAAGTTATTCAGATACGAATTCTGAATATGGATTTGAATTCGGATATTGGATTCCGGATATTAGTCAAATATATTTATAGACGGATGTTAAACGAATATGAATACGCCTATATCTATATCCATTTATTTGCAGATACCTTTAAATCGAATATGAATATATCCGTTTTTTTTCAAATGCAAATAATATCCCGGTTTTTTTTAATATGGATTCGGACGAATATGAATTTTTCAATTACTATTTACAACTCTAATTATTAGCATGTATTTTTGCCCCATATCTTCTCACCTATGGTCACATGAGTTTTCGAGAGCCCGATTTAGATAGTAATTTTTTTCTATGTATATCTCAAGTCTTTCATCTCAGTAAGATCTAGAGAAAGAAAGACTTACCTAGCAATTCTAATCAGCTAGATCAATCAAACAAAATAAACTCAAGAAAATAACTAATTTTTTGTGAAAATATCAAATTTTATTTATAAAAATATCAATTATAATAATTTATTACTGATTTTCCGCTCCAAATTATTCTTATATGTATATGCATGAGCGTGTGCCAATTAATGGGCTTTGGCCTAAAACTTATAGCATTCGTAAGTTCCTCTCTAACGCAAAGGATAGGATTATCTAATAAGTAACGACACTCAAATTAGGAATCCAATACATGATTGGTAACACCAGCACAAAAACAAAGACAGAGGTAGAATATAATAAGAAAATTTTTAAATTTATTCAAAAAAATTATTTATTAGTCTTACTTATAAAAAAGATGAAAAAGTATAGTTCCATTTTAGAACTATACTCTTCTGTCTTTTATAAAGATAAAATTTATGAATAATTTTTTTAAATAAATGTAGAAGCACCCGTATGTATGCCGAAGTCTCGCGATTTCATGATCCAACACAGTGTTTGGTGAGCACATGACACTGCACGTGCCGAGCTGTTTGCTTTGGGATCACAAACGTTTCCTCCTCCCATCACGTGATTCTATAATGTCTCTCTCTGAAAGTCCACCTCTGCAGTCTCCCCCATATCTTAGAAAATGCCATCTCCAAGAAAGTATTTCTTTCTTCAAGGATGGAGCTGTGACTCAGAGATAAGCCTTTTCACAATTATCAAAGCCTTCTTAATTCCCATTTATGTTGAGCTAATTCAACCTTATATAAAAACTTGAAAATAACATCATTAGAAGTATATCATTTCATACTTATATTTAATGCTAAAAAGTTAAAGAAGAAGGATAATACAACTTGTGTGGGGCGAGTAGCCCCTTTAATTCCATTCGAAATCGGCCTTGCCCATAACACTCGCAAGTCACAACTCTTGGTTGGGTACTTTCTCTCTCTTCTTTCTTTAAGAAATTTTTGGATCCGATTACAGTTAAATTATCACAATACAAACCAATAATAAATTTTATAATTTTTTGTTGCATTAATTATAACATATATTATATTTGTGATAACTTACAAACAACGCTTTAGAGTTGAAAATATAACTTTTGTAACAAAAAATTATATAAATTACTTATAGTATGTAGCGTAAAAATTTCACTCTAACCGAATCTAAATATTTTTTACCTCCCGTGCAAAGAGTTGATGCTGACTACTTGATTTTGTACAAGTTAATATTGTTTACCTTGTCCAAGCGAATCATCCGTTAGTCTAGTAATAAGTGGATTGTTTATCTCGCTCAAAGTTTGAATTTGACTTTCATTTAGTGGTAACTTTACGTCCCACACGTTATTTATAGAATTTCAGCCTTGATATAAGTTCGGTGAAGATTTTTTCAAATTTATAGTTGTTGTAGGCATAATATACTCTATTGAAAGTTTAAAATATTTTACTTTCCTCCTATTTGTTGCACCAAACAAAAAAAATATTATCGTTTATTCAATTATTTGACATCTTCGTCAAATAGTTTGGCGAACGATGGTTATTCAACTGTTTAACAGACCGACTGTTTTTCATATAGGTTAAACTCCAAAGATGGCCAAATTTTATGGACAATAATGCATGTGCACAAGTGCAAATATGATTGCATGAAGCAACCATATGAAAAACAATCTGCAGCTAGCTTTCAATATCACAACATAATAAAAAATATATATATAAACACATTATAATCAAATATTATATTTATTTTTATTATTAAAAAATATAATATAATATAAATTTTAATATATGTCTTATTTTTTAATAATATAAATAAATATAATATTTAAAATAATGTTTAATTATAATATCTATAGAGTTGTCCATAAAAAAAAGGATATAGATGAGGCCTCCCTCACATTGTGTGTGCATGCTCTACCCACGTTCCCTTGCCCCCCCCCCCCCCCCCCCCCCCCCCCCCCCCCCCGTTCTTTCTCTTTCCTTCAGCCTTATTGTACGGTGGTACTACACATATATTAACCCCCAAACACTCTCGTTCTCCCCTCTCTAGCTAACAGCTCTAACAGAGAGAAGTAACACTACTACTTCTACTGTTAGAGCAGAGACTGGGAGATCATAATTCTCTCTCTAAATCTATCTATATCGCAGATGGACACCTACGGTTTTACGGCGCCGGATTTCTTCCGAATTGACGACCTTCTAGACTTCTCCAACGACCAAATCTTCCCCTCCACCGCCACTACTGATTCCGACCACCGCCAACACCCTAATTCCTCTCAATATCAAAACAATTCATCCTCCACTTCCTCCGCCGCTGACACCTTAATGGAGCCGCAGTTCCATGGCTCTAATTCCACCGATTTCACCTCTGATCTCTGTGTTCCCGTAAGCACAAGCTTCTCCCCTTTTTAATTTATTAACAATCATCTTAGTTCTCTAGCTTTTTCTCATACGAACATCTAATAGCATACATAAATCAAAGAATAATATAGGCGTTCTTTGTAATCTAGAAAGAGAAGTAATGGAGGTATAATTTTATGCTCTTTTTTTTTCTTCTGAATTTTGTTTGCAGAATGATGATGTAGCTGAGCTCGAATGGCTCTCGAACTTCGTTGATGACTCAAATACCTATTTTCCGGCAAACGAGTACACCGGAACCGCAAACTTCCGTTCCGACGCGCCATTTCACGGACGATCAAGGAGCAAACGATCCAAAGCACCTTCCAAAAACAATAGCTGGATTTATTCTTTACCGAAATCGCACATTCCGATCATCGCTAAATGCAATAACAGAGAGCAGACAGAGAATCAGAGCTCACCAGTGTCCTCCACCGGTACGCCGCATTCGGAGGCGCATCGCTGCACGCACTGCGCCGCGGAGAAGACTCCGCAGTGGCGCACGGGACCGTTAGGTCCGAAGACGCTGTGCAACGCTTGCGGTGTCCGGTACAAGTCTGGTCGGCTGGTGCCGGAGTACCGTCCGGCCGCGAGTCCGACGTTCGTGTTGACTCAGCACTCTAATTCTCACCGGAAGGTCATGGAGCTCCGAAGACAGAAAGAGGAACAACAACAAATCCGTCAAAACAGCAACTTCGACGTCACTCAGGGACACTTGTTGGCATCTTAACTGTTTTAGTGAGGCTAAAAGTGAGCAGAGTTAAATGCATCTGCGGTGATATTATCTTTTACCATCAGATAATTTTCCCTGTATTTTTTCCCTTTTTATTTCCCCTGTTTGAAAATTTTGTCCAGAATTTTTTATTAATTTCTCACACCGTCTTTATGTTCTTTCTTAATGGTTCACCAACCGTGTCCGTGACTAGAGGGTCCTTCCACGTGATAAACTGGTTTTTTTATTAAAAAAACTAAATTATATTACTACATTTTGAATCATGGAAAAGGTGGCGGCAAAAGTTAAAAATTTAGGAGAAGAATTGGTAAGTTGATAAGATGGGGCTGAATTTGTTTTAACTTAAATTAATTTATCTAAAATTGTTGAAAGAAATTAAGTAAAAAAAATTAGGTTCACTTGTTTGTCAACACTTTTGCGGGTTTGCGCAAGGAGGCATACTGAAATAATTACTTATTCACTTCGTGAGAAATAATTATTTATTCACTTCATGATTGTTTAAAGTTAGTATAGAGTATGATACAATTTGATGAGATTAAAATTTTAAATTGTATATGAAATTATTTCGATGTGATTAGATAAATTTAAAATCGTACACGATATCGCTTATAATTGATATGGTGCGATTTGAGACTTTGTTTCATTTAATTCGACTTCAAATAAAAATGATGACTATTTGACACACGAAAAATGATCATAATATAGCAATTGATTAATCATTAACCAAAAAACTTTTCACCAACAAATCCCGGCTAATTTTCATTTACTCTTAACAAGTTGTACCAAACCAGTGAGCCAATTTAATATCCAGAGTCAAGCCCCACTTTATAGTCCTTCTCTACTCAAAAACAACTCAGCAATGCTAGTAGAATTTGAGGCCATGTACTTTTCCCATTCTGATGTACCATAAGCCCAACCTACGTTCTCAAATTTATAGGTTGAAGACACCAGATAGTTTGGAAACTTATTAGCATGGTCAATCATCTTTTAATTCTGTAACTTTACATCGCAATTAAACTAGACACATCAAACTCCAAGTACCTTTTTTTGGCCTAACTAACTTTAAAAAAAGCATTACATGTATATGTGGTGTGGTTTGACTTGAGCAGTGTATGAACTTCTTAAAACTGCAACTAAATTACAAATGCGATTTTCAGTCTCTCTAACGCGCCATATATACAGAAACCGTTGGTGCAGCTCAATCGAAACAGTTTGATCGATTTTTTGTACGATTTCAAGATCGAATTCGGATCCTTACTCAACCTTACTTAGAACTCCTCTTTCGTCAATAAGTACTCCTAATGCTTGGACCACACACCCTAACACAACTATTCTTCTATAGTAACATCCACAATATAATTTTAGAAAAATAATATTTTCATATGTATTTTTGATATTTTCATGTGTTTATCTCACATGAGGGTAGAGTAGAAATTGTGTTCCCCTAACTTTAATGCTTTTTACAAGAACTCCTTCTTTAATAGTAATAAGATTTTCAAAAATAACAATCTCTTTATTCTCATTCTAAAGATTCAAGACTATTCTTTTGACAATATTGATAAATTCAATCATTTCACCAGTTTGAATTTTGTTCAGTCCATTAATATGTACAATCTCATCAGATTATTATTTCGCATAAATCTCACATTAGATAAATTCAAAAGTGTAAATGGGGTAATAAGTATGATAGTCTTAAATTAATAGGCTAACCGTTTTGGATAAAGAGATGATCTAGCATGCTTGTTGAATCAATTTACACAAGTGTGCGCTACATTGGTATAATGAATTCATATGAGATGAATGATGGATGTTTCAATTTCGCTACAAGTGATATCAGAGCCCATGATTTAATGGGCCCAAGTATTAGGTTAATACTCTATGGTGGAGTCATTCGCAAGCCGTGTGTTACTCTTGTTCCGCAATGGAGCAAATAGAGTTGAGTTAAGTAGAGCACAAGAGATCACTCTAGTGTTTGCCACTACACAATAAAAGTATGATTTAAGTCAAATAATGCGGACTCAAGATGACTCACAAGGAGTATGGTTGTACTCACACGTTTAGCTTTAGCGTGGTGGAGTAGTATTAGAAACGAGTAAGACTCTTAAAGGATTAAAAAATATTTGATAAATTTAATAGTGTTGATAGGTTAATAAGTATGGTGGAACTTAACCTACTAGGTTAACTTTTAAGTAAATAGATGATCCAACATATTTATTTGGGTCAGTCTACACATGTGTGTGTTGTATTGGTGTAATAAGTTCACGAGGGATGGATGAAAATGTAGCTTCAGTTTATTTAGGACATATATGTTTTAACGAACAATAAACCTAATCACTTGTTTACCTTTTGGATCAAAATGTAGCTTCAGTTGAGCATGTATGGGACAAAATAAAACAACTGGTATTAGAGTCTTGACTATGGGCTTAGGTCATTGATATAATATGCACTGCGCATGCTGGACAAAATTAATTTATTGAACAAGTTGTTGACTCTTCTTATAGAGGCTCAATGTGAGCTTATTATTAGGGAGAGACTTATCATTAGAGAGAAACATGATAAGTTAGGCTCAATGACTTATGGATACTTGGTATATTATGTACTTTTTGAGTAAGTAGTCGACTCTTCTCAAGGAGAATCACGCATTAAATGGGAGATTGTTGAGATACTGCATAATAGTAAAGATTATGTACTTTTTGAGAAAGTAGTCGAATCTTCTTGAGGAGACTCTTAGTTAAATCAAACAAGTGATATTGAGAGGTAAACTTATTAGCTAGGGAGACTTGATGGGCTTGACAGAGGCTTTTGATGGATCAAACAAGTGATGTAGAGAGATCACGCATTAAAGGAGAGACTGTTGAGGTATTGTGTAATAGTAAAGTCGCACATCGGAACATAAAGAGAAAGATTAATGACATATATACTTTAATAGACTATGGACCTAATAGGTTAAAATATGATTTCAGATAAATATACATGAGTTGGATATTGTCAACAATCACTCGACCGATACTCTCCACTTGAAAATTCATGTAAAACTGCACATTCTATTTTTTAATAGAATTGTTAGTTTCACAATTCTTTGGAGATTTCTTCATATTTAAAGAGACGGTTTCTAGAGTAAAGAGAAAATAGCGTTTTCAAAATAAAAGAAAATCAACCCTCTTCTTATAATAAGATCGAGTAATTTCTAACTCGCTCTACCTTGGAAGAGGCACGCGACATCCCCATCAACTAGCGAGCTAGCCAAAACTATAATTTTTGAGGCGTTTGGGTAAATCTAATTAGCTTAATTAAGCTAATCACTGTAAGAGCTTATAGCTAAAAGTCGACTTAATAGTTTTCCTCTTCTTCTACCTTCACTCGCGGTCTTGCCTTTCGACAACTCGAACTAGGAATGACCACTATTTTCTTGTAGTTGCCAAATGCCAGCGACCTTTTCGACTCCGATAAGTTGTCTTAGGTGCGGGCGTTAGTTAGGTGCTCTCTGTCGACCAACTGCTGTGAGAATTAGTGAGTTTGACGTAGTGCCTTAATCTTTTGAATATGCTTGGAGGTCTCTCTATTCATTACATACTTGATGGTACTTCTCAATTGTTCAAAATTTTCAAAAAATGATTATATGGAACAAATAAGTCAACCCAGACATAAGAAGTAAAAACATAATCAATTTTTTTATTAAAAAAAAAATAGAATCAATCTATTAAAATGAAATTTTAAACAATTACAAACTTATTATAATTTGATTACCACATAAAACATTAATATGAATTTCATTAATATGTATTATTATTAATAATGTTGTATTTAAGATAATATTTGATTGTATTCGTAGAATTCCTAAATGCGTTTGAGTGATTCTAGTTGTTCTTTTCTAATAGAGTAAATAAAATAAAATAAAATAAATATAAATGTGATTTTATGTTAATAAATATTTAATAATTTAATTAAATATTTATAAAGAATTAGGCAATTGAGAATTCATTGCCTAGTTTGAAAACTTTAATTTTACACTTAAAAAATAAAAAAAAATTCCCTAATGCAATTAATGTTAAACCTCAAATGTTTATCCACTAATTAAACAGAGGAAACACATAGCAAATGCAATATTTTCTATATCAACAGATTTTTCCACCAACAATTGAAGGAGAAAACCTACTAAAATCAATTAGAATATGCTATTATTAAAACTCAAAGGTTTATCCTACCCGCAAAAACTAATTCTATGTTGACTACAAAAGAAATAAACAACGTTGAATCTCAATGGATTATCTGTCGCATTTACAACCCTTGCAATTTGGTGATTAACTAAATTACCTTTTACTCCTAAGATAGAGACAGATTTTAGTCTGTACTTATAATTGTTTGAACATTTGTCTGTCCGAATGTACCTAGTCCGTTTTCTCAATAATATATTTATAGTTGGAGTAATATTAGAGATACCAATTATACACAAAAAGTTATGTACACATAGTATAAAGAAAGAGAAAAAAATATAGAATGAAATTAAATATTTTACACATTTTTATTGATAAATAATACATAAATTTTACTCTTGATGCACAACTTTTTATATACAATTAATATACATAGTATTATTCTTATAGTTGTTGCCTGAGCTTTCATGATTTTCCTCCACATTTGGCAATTTCTCCCCACAATCTCCTAATTGAATTTGGTCCTTAACTACCATTACCAAAATCCAAAATAATTTAACGTTGATGAAACAAAAGGTTCCAAAATCCACACATTTCAGCATGGAAGCAATAACCTGCAACCTGCACCACAATTTTGGGGTTCATAGTGTCATTTATTACTCCACGCCGCAATGCTACCACACTTCGATGATAACACCCATCCCAGAAAAAAGGGGCTATTCGTATTGGTCTTAATTTCTTTTATATGATGAGTTAGATATTAAATTTACACCCAATTGTAAGAAAGAAACATCTCTACCATAAATTTATTCCCACTATTCACTTATAACAGCAGAACTCCGACGGATGGGAATTGTGCAGACACTCGAGATTCAGACTGAAATCCCATAGTTGCTAATCTTTGTAACCACTTTGTTAAGAGCTTTGCCTTTCTCGCTTTGTCTCCGAAGCAAGGTTTGAAACCTTGAAAGGCGAAACCAGAAAGTCAAAAGCAGCATTTTCATCACATAATATAATACACATAAAATGGTTATCATTTTGGTATTTCAGGTATATACAAGCATATGACTAAATATTTGATAGAATAATTCATCAAAAAAAAGTAACTACGTAAACAAAGAACAATGAAAATATTACACCGACATTGCACCTTTCTCCTACTCTTAGTTGAGCAACACACAGGCAAACATATAACTTTGGTTTTACAAAATATGATGATGAGCAGATCTCTTTAGCCTCTAGGGAAAATATAAGATTATTTTCAAATAAAAGCAAGACAATATCCCCTTTTTGAACAAAGACAATTATTTTTTTACAATTAATGTTAAACAAATATAGCCAACTTTTTCGGAAAAAGCTCCCTAACCACTCACTGGTCAGCATTAATAGGACACTTAAAAGGGGTGGATAAGTCGTCGATCTAACCTTTAGGATGTTTTACAAAAATATTGGGTTAATGACCCGTAAATTGGATCCTGCTATAGCACAACAGTCCAAAGCCAAAGTTTTTACCTTAGCACCAGGCAACATAAAAACTTGTGTAGTCATCGTAGTCATGGTGAAGGAAAAAAAAACCCTAGAGAATTACCAACAGGCCATTCATTCTACTAGTAGTTAATAGGTGCAAATAAAGATTCCGTGCGTAAGTACTTAATAACTAATGATGCATACTAGTACATTAGCTAAGGTCTGTCACCCATGGAGGGGAAAAAAGAATGATTCATTGCCTTGCTCGTACCTGACTCCTTAAATTAAATGTTCAAACTATTCAAACAAAAACCGAACTTACTCATGCTAAATTTTGTTGGATAATAAGAAGTCGTCCCTTCTTTTAATTTTTATCATCTTCTGTCCAATGAACTAAACTATCACGTGTCCATAAAGTTTGACTCTGAAAGAAACCTGATTTATTTATTGGGTTGATCACTTTGCTAGAGGTACAACGTAATACCAGCTGACCAGCTGAATACTATTTATTTTCACATCACAAGCTAACATTTAATATAACACTTGGCAGTAAGCGGCTGCTACTACATATAAAATTATAAATGACACTCTCTATTCCACATAAAGAATCTCATTTACAAAATTTAAAAATATTAAGGATATATTTTTATTCCATGTGAACCCCTAAAATTAACAAGTTGTTAATTTAATAGTGTGGTAAGATTATGGGAGGCTGTTAATATTTTTTTTCCTTCCTTTTTTTGAGTTTTCTCTTTCCCGTCCTTTTTTCTGGCTTAACACGCCAGTTTTCTATTTCTATTGTTTTTTGCTAAAAAGGGAAATATCTCTGAATTTGCTCCTATTTAACGCCTTCCAAATTGGCTTTATTCTGCTAAGTTTTAGAGAGATTGAAGGATAGGACTACCATGAAATTCCTAGTCCTAATCACAAAATTTGGGCTCCTAGAATATGGTGTCCTTGAAGCTTTCTATTGTATCGAAAGGCCAAATGAACTGGGATTTTCCTATTGGCAACCAAAAGTGGAGGATGATATCATATTATCTTAAAGTTGAACCTAAAATAGTAAACTTGAGGACATTGTGTCATTCTATACTAATATCACTAAAAAGTGGAGTCTTTTGTGGAACAATTTTTTTTGGCAAATGGGACTCTTGGTGGAACGGAGGGAGTAATCCACAACAGCAGCCCACGTAGGTGCTAAAATTTATACAAATCTTATTAGTGCGAACGGGACACAAATGAGACATAGATGGAGTTTTCCCTGCATAAATAAATTGTTGCTAAGATAAAATGATGGTTACATGGAACATAATGGACTTCTACTAAATCAAAATGCCCATTCTTTAAAAGTGACCAGAATGGGAAAAATAAAAAGGAAGCTTTAACTTGCAAAAAGGTCCTAGCATTTAATAGCATCCCTGTAAAACAGTTTAGATGGTGACAACCCTATATATTTTCAGTATGAGCTATCAGTATGTGAACATCTTTGGAATTGAGTGAAATGAACAAAGTATATGTAGGAGCCAAACCAGAAATTCAATGGGGTTCTAAGAAACTGATATATAAAAAACTTCAAAACCTCTTTCAAAACTAAAGGGGTAAAATCTCTCAAAGATAAGGTGGAAAGTTAGGTATTAATAAAGTTGGAATGTAATTTATATATGTGTGTGTGTAGAAACGTATTTAATTAAGACTATTGCCTTCCTTTCTGTTTTGTTGTCTTTATGTTTTGGGTCAACTTCCACCTTATATGAACAAAAATAAATCAAGAACAAACATTACGTGTGTGTTGGCCTATTGGGTTTTCATTTAATATTGGGTTGGACCAACAACTTAGCTAAAAACAACTTCGATTGAGTACACATGCCTCATGGGAAAGATTTATCTATAAAAGATGGTATGATTGGCAAATTATTTGAAAACTCTAATTTGAATAACAACAATTAGCAAAACTAAACACTTACTTCTGATCTGAATTTAGATGTTGTTCCACTAGGAAGCTCTTTGAGGACATCTTTCAAGCCTGGTGCAACACAAAACAAATAAGTCATGCCACCCATCATTAACTCAATTTGAATTGTTTAGAGGAGACAGTTTTCTCATAAAACCTCTTGCTAATGTATTTCTAGGGGCCTAGGTAGCTCCTTCCACTGCATGCTGGGAAGTAGGAAAGTCAACTTAATCATAACCTTAGTATATATATATATATACACATATATGGGGAAAGAAAATCTAATGCATGTTTTATCCAGGCTTGGCAAAAGTTACTTAACAAAACGACGTAATTTTGAATAAAAATTATAATTAAAGATTTTTTATATAAAACCCAAAAATAGAAAACTTAACCCCAAGGGTAAACTACATCGGTATTTATTAGTTTTCTGTGTTCCACTCCAGGAAGTCAACAACTGAGCCTAAACATTATTAGGCTCTAAAATGTATTTCCTTTCCTTTTACTCAGTTTTGCTGAGCAATCAAACAAACATCAAGGAGAATGTATACATTCAGTTTTCAGTCATTCCCAACCAGAGAAAACCAGCAGTAACATTTTCGTTTTTATCAGTTTTTCTCAGCAACCAATTAAGCAGCAAATCAAAAGTACTTTTTTTTAAAAAAAAGTGAGTAGTAAATCAAAAGTACTTTCACATATATACAGATAAAAATTCATTTGTAATCCTATATAAATATGAAGTAACTGTATATCTTTCTGTTGGGGACGCAAGAAAAAATAACTAAGTGCTAATGTGGGGTCTATATTTCATTTTCTTTTATTTATTTATTCAATTTTCGCAGCAATATAGAGACTCACATTAGTTTGATTCATATGAGCGGATGAAGTGGAGCGAATTTGATTGAGGCGATATCTGGTAACAGAAATTGCAGATTCCATGGTAACTTCGTTGTTTTTCTGTGCGAATCGTGCATGCTTGACTGCATAATCAATCCACAGGGTGCTTTGGATTTCTCTTTGACGACATGAAAATGGCCTTCAGTTGATGATAATATGTTAGGGCTTTCCCCTGATGATTCTGCCATTGTCGCCATTTTTTAAAAGCTTCGCGTACAATGTCCTAAATATCAAAATATTTTAATTTTAATTTTAAAATATCTATAATCCACCAAAAAATACTCCCAAAATATTAATATTTTTTAAAAATCTGTTAAGATGAAAGACACGAGACATTCAATTCAGATAAACTCATATGTCCAAAAAATTCGAGACTTATTAAATCTATTATATTTTTTCTTATATAAAATGAAAGCAAAGATTTGACCAAAAACAAATACATTCTTCTACAAGTACTTTTAAATTTAATGTGTTTTAAAGTCTTCGCTCAAACTAATAAAAATTTAATTTATTAATTTTGTGCAAATATTATTTCTCTATCCATCTTTAAAAAAATTGCTTGTCTAATATATAAAACTCGTAATATAATTTTTATTTTGTCTTATTATATTTATTTTTATCTTCCAATTAAGTCTTTAAAATTTTATAAAAATTCTATTTTACTTAATATAATTTACACACGTAACACGAGGACCATTTGTTGTTGGTTTCAAATAAAATTTACTTGATAATCAAGTAGTGAAAAATAAATTAAAAAAGGTAAATTTTGTTACATAAGATAAGTTTTGGAGTTGTTTAATAAAAATTCTTAATGTATAAGAGAATATTTGAATGAAGCAACAATTCTCTGAATACAAAATAAAATATTGTGTTTAATATTATTTATTTAAAAATTTAAATGTGCATGTTTTTCTATTTTAATATTATGGATTATTATGAAAAAAATTATTATATAATTTTATAAATAATGTTATTTAAGAAAAAATAGATATAAAAGTTTGAATATTCTTTAATGAAATATATTACTAATAATATAATTTTAAGAATAAAATATTAATGACATTCTATCGATCCCTAAAATCAAAACAAAATACTATAATAATAGTTATTAAATTGGTTATCAATTTGTTAAAAAAAATTTATACATAATAAAATGTATTTACAATAATAAAATAAGATAAATATTAAAAATAATTTTTAATTGTTAATAAAAAATTCATTCAAAGAACTTCTTATTAATTCAATTATAATTTTTTAAATAAATCATCTAAATAAACAAATTATACGAGAATAACTTATTCATTAGACCCATTAGGCCATCTCCAGCAGGCCGGAGAATCAGACGTCCTAGACTAAATATAGTTTAGGACAAACTCTTCCGCTTCAGCAGATGGAGCAAATATAGTCTCCTTAATTTTTCGGCGGAGCAAAACGACTATATTCGCGAATCTAACTTTGATGGACTAAAAATGTTAATATATTTTAATGGAAAATAATGGGAGGACGAAGGAGAAGGATGAAGAAGACTGATAGAGGAAAAGGAAGAAGATGAAGTCTGCGTTGAAGAAGGAAAAAAATTGCTCACTAATACAAAGGTCACAAAACGGTAATAAAAAATAAGAATCAGTCACATAACGGTAATAATATAGTCCAACAAGTCATAAAATGGTATGAAAAAAAATAAAAATATTATGCAACGGTAAAAAAATTATCAACGAAACTTATTAAAAATTTTGGCTGAAAAATCTATAAATAGGTACAATGATTTAATATATTTTACCATCTCTCAATCAACAACTTCAACATTTAATAATTGTAAGTATTTGATTAAATAGTTTGTATTTTTATTATATTTGTTCTTTATTTTTTTATTGATAATATATCTCTAATTTATTTTTTAGATGGAAAATCATGGTCCTCCGATGTATTATTCTTCATTATTATCTCAAGATTTTTCACTTGATGATCCAAATTTGTTAGATGAATTCTCAACTCAAGCTGATATACCAATTCAGACTCCCGAAAATGAGTCCAACAAAAGAACAGGGCGAAAGGGAAATTACACAATTGATGAAGATGTCCTTCTTGTTTCTAGATGGCTTAATGTAAGCATGGATCCAATTCAAGAAAATGATCAGAAACATCAAAGATATTGGGAAAGAGTTCATGAATACAAAAATTTTGAGTCTGAACGCAATTCTACTGCTTTGGCGAAACATTGGTCAACAATTCAACTTGCGGTGAACAAATTTTGTGGATATTATGCTTCAATTGAAAGAATGCAACAAAGCGGTGTAGGTGAACAAGACAAGGTATTTTAATTTTTTCATATAAAATTTCAATAAATTTATTCTTATAGTTTATACTTAATACTTTGTAAATAATTTTTAAAATAGATATGTCAAGCATTAGAGATGTTCAAAAGTATCAAAAAACAATTATTTGGATTTATGCATTGTTGGAGACTATTAAAGGATGCGCCAAAATGGAGAACAGATAATATTGGAAAAAAACAGAAAAGTACTAGAAAGTCAAGTCCAGCAGCATTTTCTCCATCAACCGTAGAAGAAGTAAATTTGGATGAAGACGATGGTATTGAAGATACAATTTTTGCAGGATTGAAGAGGCCAATGGGAAGAAAGACTTCGAAAGCACAAGATAAAAAGGCCATAGGAACCAGTGATACTAGTACACCTATTGTAAGACCCCGAATTTTATGAAATACAAAATTTAATTTTTCTTCATATATATATTTTTTTGAAACAGTAAGTGGTTAAATCGATAAAGTTAAAAGTTAAGGATGTTATGTGCAAATTTTATTTTGTCGGACAATATTCGTTTGGTCGGGGAATATTCGTTTGGTCCGACGGCGCCGAAATAACAAATTATTGGTGGACCCCACATCGGAATATTTGTCGGATATAGAAAACGACAGAAATAACCTTTTTAAATAAAAATAGTCAACGGAACTGTTAAAATACCGGTGATAAAAGAATAGTAGCATACGATAGTTATTGGTATTTTCTGTAGCACTCGGTACTCTACAGTAACACACGGTATTGCATAGTGTCTCATATTTTTGGTCTGATAATTGACACCGTAACTGTTACGCATCATTTCATCGATAATTGTCACTGCATAATATTTTATATTATCAATTCAATAATTGTTGTTACACAGTATTTTGCATTATTGATTTAATAATTGTCATTACACTGTATTTTATATCATTGAGTCAATAATTGTTGTTGCACTATTTTTAAAATTATTGAACCTAATAATTGTCACAGTAACATATGCACAGTAATTCACATTATTGAATCAATAATTGTCATTACACAGTAACGTATGCTTTATTTTACATTATTGTTATCTCTATTATGATGTTATTTAAACAGTTGTATTTCATTAATTTATTGACTTGATATCTAAGAGCTAACTATACTGTATTTATAACAATTAGTCATAATAATTGAATTGATAAAGTTATTTGTTTATAATATAAAGTTAGGTGATTATTAGGTGATATGAAATGAATGGTGTAGATTAAAGATAATATAATATTTGAAATGGATGGTGTAGATTAAAAGATGATATTTAAATGAATGGTTTAGATTAAATGAATGATAAGATTTTTGGCTATAAATAGAAGCCTTAACTTAAGGATTTTTCATAAACTTCCTTACTTGTTCTTTCTTTCTCTCTCTAAATACTTCTTGTGAAAGTTCTCTCTAAGTGTGCTTAAGTCATCTTGAGTATTTGTGAAGATCTATAAGTATACGTGTACTGTTCAAGTTAATCAACCTCATTTAAATCAATATTCAGTCACGTGTTGAGGTAAGGGATACCATCTTTTTCATCTTCCATTATTCAAACATACTATGGTAAGGGATTATCACTATTTGATTCTCGATAATAATATTGTTTCTTCCTTACTCATAAGACGTGCCTTTTATTTCCATGTATTAAATTGTGGGAATAACCTTACGGAGCGGATTGCCGCCTGTTGGTGAATAACCTTTCGTATTCATTCATTATTAATCTCTGAGAATAACCTTACGGAGCGGATTGCCGCCTGTTTGGTGAATAACTCTTTGTACTCAAATTCTATTAAATTGTGGGAATAACCTTACGGAGCGGATTGCCGCCTGTTGGTGAATAACCCTTTGTATTAATTTCCTTCACCTTTTGTTAATCAAACCTGCTACGGTAAGGGATATTATTTTCTTTCATACTCCTAAATCGAAATTTATTATGGAACTATTGCTTCTATAATTCCTGAAAATATTATATGTTCCATAATAGTTGAACTTCATTATTTCAACTGAACCTTCCTATTTACGTGAACCTTTCTATTGAATTGTAACCGTTATTCTGAACTGTGGATCTTGAATATCATTTTTAAATTTCACTCCACATCATGTTGACAATTTGGACATTATTTGAATCTGTACAAAGTAAACTTCCGATACTTATTGTTATCCTATTTCTTCTGTTCATCATTTATATCATTCTAATCATCCAAAAATCAAGCTGTTGTGAATATCTGTGGCCGGGGGCACATATGTGATATATTTGTTGAACAGATGATAGGTTAAAGGCGATATAATAGGTTAAAGGCGATACATCTGTTCGGTGTCTTTTATGGCACGTGGTGAATGTTCTCTTTGGCCCGTAGTGCAAAGATGAACTGTTGTTTGGTATGATTATGACCAAAGGCTGAATCTGGTATAATCATGACCGTTGGTGCTATATTGAATATCTTTGGCCCGTAGTACAAAGATGAACTGTTGATGTGCATGATTATGATCAGGAACTGTGAATTTGTATTATCTTGACTAATGATATTTCAGATGATAAAAGTTGATGATGTTTTTCCTAAAAAGAGAACCGAGTGGACATTATAGTCTGCATTATTCTTCTAATAGATTACTCATTCCGCTGCTATTATTGATCTGAACGTTGTTTAAGAATTTAACTGCAGTTTTTGATATAAACCTTTTAGTCTATTGTATTATATCAAGAACTCAACTGTTGAAGACTAATGATAATTTATTCGTCATTATCTTAGTCATGATATTCTTTACTGGGCTATTTGAGCTCACCCTTTCTTTTGTTCCATTGTTTTTCAACAGGAGATGAAAACATAACAGGGTCTAGCCGGGGAATGGAGTGAGGGTCCGAGGAATAGTTATCATAGTCTTCACGTTTTGTAAAATAGTGTGGCAATAATAGTGAAGACTTAGTTGTGTATTATTATACACTGTATTGTTGTACGTTGTGCTTTGTTGTAATAATTTTGTTGTAGTCTTTTGACGACTCAAGTTTGGGCTGTGTGGGCCCAGATTTGGGGGCGTCACAGTTGGTATCAGAGCTTAGGGATATGGTCTTTAATGGAGATCTGGGGTTAGAACTAGGAGGGGAGAGACGAATAGAATCAATCACTAGTGTGTCCTACCTAAATTAGATTTATTTTTTATCTAATGAATCGATTTGAATGTAGGAACATGAAGAGATGAGTCAGTTTATTTGAACTAACATTTATTTTGTGACCACAGTTAATTATGGCATCTGGAAATCAGGAGGTTAACTATGAAATTACCGAAACAAATGTAGCTGCAAAACAAGAGGCGACGAATAATCTTCTTACAAACTCAGAGTTGAATCATTTGCCTAAGGCAAAAATTATGCGTGTTCTATCCAGTAAGGATGAAGGTGAAAGCTCTGCTACAGTCGTTCCAGATCCATTCTTAGAAGCAATTAAAGGAAGTAACGAACTTGCGGAAATTATTGCCTTTAATTTACTCACTAATTGGGAGAGTGATATCACCTGGTTATGCTCTATAACAAAGGATCAGAATATATGGACTTTTCATATTAGTCTTTGGGATTTATGGTGTTCCAGCTATGATTTTCAAGATTATTTAAAAATGATGTTTCTATACTTTTGGGCGTTACAATTTAGAGGAATTCAGGTTAAGTTAGTCACTATCGTGGAAACTGCAGTCTATCGAAACTACTATTTTAATGGAAATCATTGGTACCTCACTACTGATGAAGTTGATGAACCCGAGAAACAGTTTGCTAGAAAATTATTCAGTGGTATTCCCATGGTTGAAATACGTGAAGATCCGAATGAAGTATTCGGGATTCGATTTGACGATAACAGTCAAGAAACCGAATGAGGTGATAACCGGTAAGCTATTCATAAATTCTCGTGAAGTCTATGCCATATTAGATATTGGCTCTATCCACTCTTTTATCCCACCTATATGTACTCAACGTTTAAATTTGACTATTGAAAACTTAAATCTTGTCTTATCAGTTGAAACCTCATTGGGAGAAATACCTATTACATTTACTATCTATAAATCTTGCCTAGTTCAAATCAACAACCTCACATTACCTGTTGACCTTATTTCTTTGGAGATGCGTGAATTTGATGTGATTTTAGGAATTGATTGGTTGACTACCCATCATGCTAAAATTGATTGTTTTCATAAGATTATTAGTTTTCATATTCCTAATCAACCTGTCATGCAAATTCAAGCAACTAAACCATTGAAATCTATAACTGTTATTTCTAGCCATAAAGCCATTCGTTTATTGAAAAACGGATGTCAAGCCTTTTTAGCTCATGTCACTGATTTGAACAAAAACACGTCAAACTTGAATGATATTCCCATTGTTAATGAGTTTCCTGACGTTTTTTCTGAGGAACTTTCTGGCTTACCCCAAACCGTGAAATTGAATTATGTATCGATCTTGAACCCGGCACTAAGCCCATTTTTAAAGTCCCATACCAAATGGCCCCCATAGAACACCAAGAGTTGAAAGTTTAATTACTAGATATCGGTATCATTCATTCTAGTACAAAACTTATATCGAGCGAGGAATGCGAGAAGAGTTTTCAAAAACTCAAGAGGAGACTTGTTTCAGCTCCTGTTCTGACCATACCATCAGGATCAGGAGAATTTGTTATCTACAGCGATGCTTCTGGCAAAGGTCTAGGCTGTGTCCTTATGCAACATGGAAAGGTTATAGCCTATGCCTCTCGACAACTCAAAGATTATGAGAAAAATTATCCTACTCATGATCTAGAGTTGGCAGCAGTCGTTTTCGCGTTAAAGATCTGGAGACACTACTTGTACGGAGAAAAAGTGGATATCTATACGGATCATAAAAGTCTCAAGTATTTCTTCACCCAGAAGGAACTCAACATGCGACAACGACGTTGGCTTGAGCTGTTGAAGGATTATGACCACACAATCCAGTATCACCCGGGAAAGGCGAACGTTGTAGCTGACGCTTTGAGCAGAAAATCTTATGCGAGTACAAGTGCACTGCTGACAACACAAAAGTGTATTTTGTACGACTTGCAAAAGATGGAGATAGAGCTAAAGACACCAGGGACCCACTCGAAGATTGCTCACGTGCGAGTAGAACCAACTTTAATCGATAAAATTAAAGCTGCTCAAGCTACCAATCCGGAACTGATAAACATGATAAAGAAAGTACAAGAAGGTGCCATTCCCGAAGCAAGAATCGACGAGAAAGGAATACTTCGAGTCAACTCTCGACTCTGTGTTCCAAACGATCCTGAATTAAAGCATAAAATCATGATGGAGGCACACAACACGCCGTTTGCAATCCACCCAGGAGGTACCAAGATGTATCGAGATCTTCGACATACATTTTGGTGGAACAATATGAAAAGAGAGATTGCGGAGTTTATCTCAAGGTGCCTAACTTGTCAACGTGTCAAGGCAGAACATCAAGTTCCTAAAGGTCCATTACAATCACTTGAAGTTCCCGAATGGAAGTGGGAACACATCAATATGGACTTCGTGACGGGTCTTCCAAAAGTTTCTCAAGGCTTAGATGCAATTTGGGTGATCGTAGATAGATTGACCAAATCTGCTCATTTCTTGCCTATACGAGAAAACTTTTCACTTGAACGTCTTGCCGGTATGTACATAAATGAGATCGTGAGATTGCATGGCATGCCAGTTTCCATAGTTTCTGATCGAGATCCTAGATTCACTTCACACTTTTGGATCAGTCTACAAAAAGCTATGGGCACTGAACTACGTTTTAGTTCTGCATACCATCCTCAAACGGACGGACAATCGGAAAGGACGATCCAGACCCTCGAAGATCTTTTGAGACTTTGTGTATTAGACTTCAAAGGAAGTTGGGATAAGTACTTGCCGTTGGTGGAATTTTCTTACAACAACAGTTACCAAGCAAGCATAGGCATGGCTCCATTCGAGGCATTGTATGGAAGGAAGTGTCGCTCTCCAATATGTTGGAATGAGGTAGGAGAAGCAAAATTGTTGGGACCCGAGTTGGTACGCTTGACGACCGAAAAGATCCAAATGATCCGACAACGAATACAGACCGCACAAGAACGACAAAAGAGTTATGCTGATCTTCATCGGAGAGACGAAAGTTTCAACGTCGGAGATCATGTATTCTTACGTGTTTCTCCATGGAAAGGGGTTACGAGATTCGGAAAGAGAGGAAAGCTCAACCCTCGATTTATTGGCCCATTTGAAATCCTCGATCGAATAGGAACCGTAGCCTACAGACTAGCCCTACCACCAAGTATGTCTCGCATCCATAACGTTTTTCACATATCTATGTTACGTAAATATGTGAAGGACCCAAACCACGTCATTGAGTTAGAACCAGACGTTATAGCAGAGGATTTAACATACGAGGAAGTACCTGTTAAGATCCTGGATAAGAAGGAGCAGATCCTACGCTCAAAGGTTATACCTCAAGTTAAGGTTTTATGGAGGAACCAAGATACTGAGGAAATGACCTGGGAGCTAGAATCTGAGATGAAATCTAAGTATCCTTACCTCTTCGATATGTCAGGTACGTCAATTTCGGGGACGAAATTTCATAAGGAGGGGAGGTTGTAAGACCCCGAATTTTATGAAATACAAAATTTAATTTTTCTTCATATATATATTTTTTTGAAACAGTAAGTGGTTAAATCGATAAAGTTAAAAGTTAAGGATGTTATGTGCAAATTTTATTTTGTCGGACAATATTCGTTTGGTCGGCGAATATTCGTTTGGTCCGACGGCGCCGAAATAACAAATTATTGGTGGACCCCACATCGGAATATTTGTCGGATATAGAAAACGACAGAAATAACCTTTTTAAATAAAAATAGTCAACGGAACTGTTAAAATACCGGTGATAAAAGAATAGTAGCATACGATAGTTATTGGTATTTTCTGTAGCACTCGGTACTCTACAGTAACACACGGTATTGCATAGTGTCTCATATTTTTGGTCTGATAATTGACACCGTAACTGTTACGCATCATTTCATCGATAATTGTCACTGCATAATATTTTATATTATCAATTCAATAATTGTTGTTACACAGTATTTTGCATTATTGATTTAATAATTGTCATTACACTGTATTTTATATCATTGAGTCAATAATTGTTGTTGCACTGTTTTTAAAATTATTGAACCTAATAATTGTCACAGTAACATATGCACAGTAATTCACATTATTGAATCAATAATTGTCATTACACAGTAACGTATGCTTTATTTTACATTATTGTTATCTCTATTATGATGTTATTTAAACAGTTGTATTTCATTAATTTATTGACTTGATATCTAAGAGCTAACTATACTGTATTTATAACAATTAGTCATAATAATTGAATTGATAAAGTTATTTGTTTATAATATAAAGTTAGGTGATTATTAGGTGATATGAAATGAATGGTGTAGATTAAAGATAATATAATATTTGAAATGGATGGTGTAGATTAAAAGATGATCTTTAAATGAATGGTTTAGATTAAATGAATGATAAGATTTTTGGCTATAAATAGAAGTCTTAACTTAAGGATTTTTCATAAACTTCCTTACTTGTTCTTTCTTTCTCTCTCTAAATACTTCTTGTGAAAGTTCTCTCTAAGTGTGCTTAAGTCATCTTGAGTATTTGTGAAGATCTATAAGTATACGTGTACTGTTCAAGTTAATCAACCTCATTTAAATCAATATTCAGTCACGTGTTGAGGTAAGGGATACCATCTTTTTCATCTTCCATTATTCAAACATACTATGGTAAGGGATTATCACTATTTGATTCTCGATAATAATATTGTTTCTTCCTTACTCATAAGACGTGCCTTTTATTTCCATGTATTAAATTGTGGGAATAACCTTACGGAGCGGATTGCCGCCTGTTGGTGAATAACCTTTCGTATTCATTCATTATTAATCTCTGAGAATAACCTTACGGAGCGGATTGCCGCCTGTTTGGTGAATAACTCTTTGTACTCAAATTCTATTAAATTGTGGGAATAACCTTACGGAGCGGATTGCCGCCTGTTGGTGAATAACCCTTTGTATTAATTTCCTTCACCTTTTGTTAATCAAACCTGCTACGGTAAGGGATATTATTTTCTTTCATACTCCTAAATCGAAATTTATTATGGAACTATTGCTTCTATAATTCCTGAAAATATTATATGTTCCATAATAGTTGAACTTCATTATTTCAACTGAACTTTCCTATTTACGTGAACCTTTCTATTGAATTGTAACCGTTATTCTGAACTGTGGATCTTGAATATCATTTTTAAATTTCACTCCACATCATGTTGACAATTTGGACATTATTTGAATCTGTACAAAGTAAACTTCCGATACTTATTGTTATCCTATTTCTTCTGTTCATCATTTATATCATTCTAATCATCCAAAAATCAAGCTGTTGTGAATATCTTTGGCCGGGGGCACATATGTGATATATTTGTTGAACAGATGATAGGTTAAAGGCGATATAATAGGTTAAAGGCGATACATCTGTTCGGTGTCTTTTATGGCACGTGGTGAATGTTCTCTTTGGCCCGTAGTGCAAAGATGAACTGTTGTTTGGTATGATTATGACCAAAGGCTGAATCTGGTATAATCATGACCGTTGGTGCTATATTGAATATCTTTGGCCCGTAGTACAAAGATGAACTGTTGATGTGCATGATTATGATCAGGAACTGTGAATTTGTATTATCTTGACTAATGATATTTCAGATGATAAAAGTTGATGATGTTTTTCCTAAAAAGAGAACCGAGTGGACATTATAGTCTGCATTATTCTTCTAATAGATTACTCATTCCGCTGCTATTATTGATCTGAACGTTGTTTAAGAATTTAACTGCAGTTTTTGATATAAACCTTGTAGTCTATTGTATTCTATCAAGAACTCAACTGTTGAAGACTAATGATAATTTATTCGTCATTATCTTAGTCATGATATTCTTTACTGAGCTATTTGAGCTCACCCTTTCTTTTGTTCCATTGTTTTTCAACAGGAGATGAAAACATAACAGGGTCTAGCCGGGGAATGGAGTGAGGGTCCGAGGAATAGTTATCATAGTCTTCACGTTTTGTAAAATAGTGTGGCAATAATAGTGAAGACTTAGTTGTGTATTATTATACACTGTATTGTTGTACGTTGTGCTTTGTTGTAATAATTTTGTTGTAGTCTTTTGACGACTCAAGTTTGGGCTGTGTGGGCCCAGATTTGGGGGCGTCACACCTATGGAATTGAGGTTTGAGAAGTTCGAGCATCAGATGAAATTGAACCAACAAAAAAGACAATAGAACATTGACATAATATATTTTCAAGAGCAAGAGAAGTTGAATATAATGAAAGCACAAGAGGATGAAAGGATCATAATGATTGACACTACTATCATGGAGCCTGAAGTAGCTGAATATTACAAACAACGCAAGAAAGAAATCATGAAAAGAGTTACATCTAGTAGTTGACTTGCTTATTATTATAGAACTGCTGATTTGCTTATTATTGTAGTAGAATGTAATGGATTATGCTCCACCATGTAGTGACCACAAGTGTTGAATAATATCTTCTTGAAGTTAAGAACGAACTTGTCTATCCCTTATGCGGTGATTGGCTTCAATGAATGCAAGTAATTGTGGGGTACGCTCATGAGACACTTCTACAGTGGGAATCTCGTCATATGTATCATAGGTTGTTGGTTCTTGACTTTCATCTCGTTCATCCTCAACGATCATATTATGTAGTATTATGCATGCAGTCATAATTTCTTTTAGTGTTGTTTGATCCCAAAATCGTGCAGGCCCACGAACAATCGCAAAACGTGCTTGGAGTACCCCCAAATGCTCGCTCAACGTCTTTCCTAAGCACCTCTTGAGTCTTCGCAAATAGTTTTCTTTTATTTCCTCGAGGTGCCGAAATGGTTTTAACAAATGTTGCCCATGGGGGATAAATACCATCAGCAAGGTAATATCCCATCGTGTACTCATTTCCATTAATTGAGTAGTTCACAGCTGAAGCACGACCTTCAGTAAGAGCAGAGAAGATAAATGATCTCTTCAAAACGTTAATATCATTATGAGAGCCCGGTAATCCAAAAAATGCATGCCATATCCAAAGATCGTATGAAGCCACTGCTTCTAAAATAATTGTTGACTCATGCACATGTCCAGAATACATACCATGCCACGCAACCGGACAATTCTTCCATTTCCAATGCATGCAGTCGATGCTCCCCAACATCCCAGGAAAACCACATTCTTCAACTTTTGATAGCAGTCTAACGATGTCATCACTGTTGGGGAATCTCAAATATTCATCATTAAAAATTGCAATGACTGCTTTTACAAATCTTTTAAGACTCAATATAGCCGTGCTTTCACCGATCCGTACATAATCATCAACGGAATCTGCTGAAATACCATAGGCAAGCATCCGCATTGAGGCAATTATCTTTTGAAGAGAAGATAAACCGAATTGTCCTGCAGCATTCATTTTTTGGACGAAGTATGAATCATACGCTTCAACTGCTATTTGAATTCGGAGGAAAAGTGGGTGCCGCATTCAAAATCTTCTCCGAAATAAATACGGGGGGTATGTAGGATGTTCAGCAAAATAATAATGAAAAAGTCGATTATGACCTTCATGTCTACCACGATCAATGGTAATACGACCTTGCACGGAACCACGATGACGTGATGTATGCCTATTGACATTTTGTTGCTCTTCTTCAATAGCCGCCAAACCTAAAAATTGCCCATATGCTTCTTCATCTTCTTTTTCATCCACGTGCAACATAGCTAATTCGAATTGACGAAGCATATTTAAAATAACGTATTTGACTGAAAAATTGAAGTTGAGATGAGTGAATATGAGAGACTGAATATAACTTGTATTTATAGAGGTTGTTTGTTCGTTAAAATATATCCGTTGGAATATGGTCGTTAGAATATGATCGTTAGAATATAACCGTTGGAGTTTTTTTAAATTCTTTGATTATTTTAATCTTTTTATATTATAGTCTGCGAGATAGTCCATGGGATAGTCCATCTGTTAAAATGATGAAAGACTAAAGAATATCTGTTAATGTCACATGGATTAAATATAATCAAATATAGTCCAGATCCATCTCTTGAAAATACTCTTAGATCCCCTTGAGGCTTGAGCTGTGTGGTGACACTGGTGAGGTGGCTGCATCCAGCAAGTAAAGATAATTAACACTTAACAACAACAAAGAAGGCTCAGGGGTGACTCACTCGTTATATGCACCGAATCATTTCCCAGCTATAAATGGACTCCCAATCTATCAGTCTGCACTCTCTCTCTCTTCCCGAATTCGCCGAATCTCTCTCATCTCATCCGCTATTTATCTTCGAAAATCCAAAAAACCCTAGCTTTTTTGATCTCTGCTCCAAGATGCTGCCTTTCTCAGTCACGACATCAAGCCAAATTCGGTATCTGCTCGAGAGCTTGAACGAAACAAACTCTGATTCTGTTTATCAGGAGCTCGGCCAGGTATAATTTGCTTTATCTCCCATTTCTTTTCTGTTTGTGTGTTTATGGAATGTATAAACTGATCAGAAGTCAATTTTTGATACCTCAATGTATGCTAAAAGCCCTAAATTTCTCATCTTTTAACGCAATTTGGATGTGGATTAGCTAAATGTGATTTTTTTGGTATATTGATACGAAGTTAGTCGATTTTTCTAGTTTAAAAATCCCATTTTGGCGATTGCACGTGTGATTGTGTGTGAGTAATTGATACGTGTTTGATCCTGATATCAAGTTGGCAGAACGAGGGTAAGATTGCTTAAATTGGTTGATCTCTTACTCCAGACTTTATGTGGAAAGTATCAGGTTCGCTTGTAATATATACGAAGTACTGAATGGTTTATGATAGCCAGAGTTGGTGTCTTAGTGATGCATGGAAATGGATTTTAGTTGCTACTTCATAAATATTGTGGCTTTTCAGAATATAGTTTCAAAATTACAAATGGCAATAGCGCGGGCAAGCAATCTCTTTAGGCTTAACACTGTTTCGTGTTTAATTTCCCCTCAAGGGGGTATTTGGACGCTAGCACCGAGACATGATTAAACACACATCACCTAATGTCTCCGGGGTCTGTGCGCAATTAGTCACACTCCCTAGTTTTTGCTTGCCTGGACTATTGCTGTTTGGAATCTGCTAAAACTCAATCTTTACCAGTGAAGATACACGATAATTCTACAGCAAATAAATTCCAAAAAAATTAGTAAAAATGCAAACCATAAAGACTCAAGTTCCCCTTGTTTGATACCTGGTGCAGTTTTGGATGCAATGTTTGTTGACAGTAGAATGTCGTTATTCTACCTACATTTTGTCAGTACTTGTAAATTAGATTATTTGTTCAAGTAGAATTCAACGGTCCACTTGGCCCTCATTAAAATTTTGAAAACTCTTGGAACATTTAGAGGGGGAAACTTTTCCTTTTGTGACTGAGAAAAATTGTAGCTTCTTAAATTCCCTTAAATGATTTGAAAAAGGCCAAATTAGATTCTAGCTGCTGCACTCTAAAGCAATTTATGGAAAATCCATCTTTAAAATTAAGGCGACGGGGCTTGAATCATTTTGTTGCTATTCTCATTGAAAGATTTGGTTCTATTTTGAGGTAGAAATTTAAATTGTCAATATTATGTTTTAAAAGTCAAAGATCTTACTGGTAGGTAAAACAAAATGGCTGGTTCAATATTAAGCAAGTTTTTGTAATTTACGTGCAAAACAATTCTTCCATTACTTCCAATTTAGTGTAAGTAAGTTTCTCTAAACACTTCCTATAGGTTGTCATTGTTATTGATGTAGGGATGTTTACGTATCAACGGGTGAACAATAGAATGTTAAACTTTGTGGACGATCATTTGCTTTCTTTTTTGTTTGATCATTTCTCCAAAGGTTCCTCTAGATTTTCTTTTTGTTGATAAAAAAGGGGTTGTCAATATTAAGATTCCCCAGAAATATATCACTTACTATTTAATATAAGATCTGCATCATCAAGGCATCCAATTATGCATTAATTTTTTTGGACGAATATCTTACATCGTTTTTTGTAGTATCTTGATCTTGTCATCCCGCACACGTAAATATCTCATGCGGGTTTGTCTGCTGGTGATTCTCATCATGTAAAGTACATGCTTCCATCGAAATTTTTGCCTAAAGTTTCTTTCTCTGACTGTTGTTTGCTTAAACGCTGTATTACACACAATCCTGGCAGTCAAGATAAACGTCTACATTTGTAATCATGTTCTTGTGAATTTATAAAGTCGCTTCCTTGCAAACTGTACCTTGTGTTGTGTATTTTATATTGTTTGCGTAGCCTTGGGTGCCAAGCTTTTGGATGCCATTCAAGCTACCCTCTTTTATGCCACCCACACGTTTTCGTCTTGTGACAATTGGTATCTAAACTTCACCTTCTCACATTCTCCCCTAAGAAGGAACTTATAGTTAGATTGCACAGTTGGTGGATTTGTTTCATAGATTTACACTAAATCCTTCTCAACCTTCATAATAATCATTACGGCATTACCTGACCCAGAACTAATCTTTCCCTGCTCACTAGTGCATGGTTGGCTCTTCACCTCTTAAATCTGTTGGTACAGTCTGCCTTATGACTAGATTCTTTATCATTTTAGCGGGGTATCGTGGTTACTGATTAGATTTTGGATTATTAAGCGCAACTGGTTGTTCCCTAGTGGAATATAAATCTGAATTGAGTGTCAAAAGACAGTGGGAGGCAAGTCCTTAGGAATTTTGGAACGACTCTCTTCACCTATGTTTATTAAGTTTCTACAATTTATTTGATTTTGAAATCTCAAGTAGGTCTCTCTTTTTTTCTGCATACATGACTCTGCAATATTATAAGCAGGTGAAGCTTTTAAATTCGTTATTATTCATATGAAATAATTTCCATTCATTGCATCACACAGACATTTATATATGTTGAAAAGTTTCATTCTTGTGTTTGTTTCTTCTGAGGTATAGAATGGTGATCTGGTTCCCCACGCTTTGTGTTATGTCTTTCTCTGCAGTGATATTCTTTTTTCTTTTCTAGAAGAGAGTTGAATTTGTTTCATGTTATGCCTCCTTCGATATTTTCTTATTTTCATTACTCAACAAGCACCAAGTGGCCTGTTTGTGCCTATGCAATATAATTTATAGATAATTCTGGTAGTTTCAGGTTTTAGGTCTTTTAGGTATACCTGGTTTCAGACTATGGGAAGGGGTTTTGTTAGGTAACAGACAGCATAAAACCTTAGGTGAAACTTATGTGTGCTTTGTATCATTTTTTGATTTTAATCATAAGTAAGGTAGGAAGAGCTAGTGAAACCAACTTTGATTCATTGGTGTAAGGCTTTGTTTTACTTGGTTGAATTTTGTCTTCTATTAGCTGAATCTGATCTTTTATCTTGTTCTCTTTTGCAGTACATTGGATATGGAACTGAGGGAAGCATATTGGTGCTCCAGACTTGCTTTGACCAATTGAATATTTTTGGGAAAGACTTGAAGAATATGCAGCTGGAACCCATATTTGCATCAATTTTTAAACACGTCTTGGACAAACCAAATTTCAGTACCGTGTTGTGCGAGTCAGTAAGAAGTACAGCAGTTAGTGGAGATCTTCTGGAGAATCTCTGTAATGCATTGCAACTTGCAGCACCTGAAAAAATTGGAGTAGGTCTTGCTTTATCAGATTCAGAAAATCTTGAAATCAGAATGTGTGGTATGGTGCATCTACTTTCTTTTGTCTAGAGTGTTTAATTCGGTGTAACTTGTTAGTACTGTTTCCTTCATTTTGTGATGTTTGATTAACTAGTGAATTTGTTGCTTGTTCAATCAAGAAATTTATATGGGGCGTGCTTTGCAGGTAAGAACTTCTGCATTGCTCAAATTGCGCAGCTATGTGCCAGTTATGTGTCCGTGGATTCTGCAGAACAAATTCAGAACATTCTTATCTTTCTTAACCGATCAGAAGGCCTTTGCAAGCATGTGGATTCATTTATGCAGATGCTATCATTAGTGCAGTTGCAGGAGGATTCTGAATTTATTTTAGCTCCATTGCTTTCAGATGAATTGCGCGAGGCCAACTTCTTCAGGTAATTTCTACATTCACAGGTTATGTCATTTCATCACTTCTCGATTAATGATTAGGTCTGAATTCTACGATGGAGATCCTAGTAAATCATTAACATCTATCTCTTTTACTTCCCTAAAAAACCCTGCACTTTTCCCTTCATGAGGGCTTTGTAATTGTTTGCAAGCCTTAGTGCTTGTTCTCTAATTTAATCAAGGTCATTGACTTTTCGAAGCTAATTTTAATTTGTTTTATTGGTGCAGGAATTTGGATATGCTTAATGAAAGCTCTGAAAATGATTTTGATACTATTCTTGCAGAAATGGAGAAGGAACTGAATATGGCCGACCTGATGAAGGAACTAGGTTATGGTTGCACTGCGAATGTCTCACAGTGCAAAGAGATGTTATCTCTATTCTTACCGTTGAGTGAAATCACTGTTGCTAGGATACTTGGCACAATTGTGCGCACCAATGCTGGTCTTGAGAATAACGAGAATGCCTACTTAACATTCTGTGCTGCTATTGGTAGCAGCAGCTTTTCTGATCTACCACTTTTAGATTCCTGGAACATTGATGTGCTCGTTGATTCAATCAAGCAACTCGTAAGTTCTTGCTTGTCCTTCTTGCTTCATCTATTTGTTATCTTGAATGTTGTTATGCAAGGTAAATTATTTCCACTAATAATTAAGCTCGAGTCACAGGCTCCTGGAATCAACTGGATCAATGTTTTTGAGAACCTTGATCACGAGGGATTCTACATTCCCAATGAGGCAGCATTTTCTTTACTCATGTCCATCTGTAGACATGCATGCCAGGTGTGTATTTATTTTAATTTGTTAATTGCATGATTCAAATGATTATATTGGGAATCAGCAAACATGAACTGCCTCTAGTTATTACTAAATTTTGCAATTAATATGAAGGATCCATTTCCGCTCCGTGCTGTTTGTGGTTCTTTATGGAAGAATGCAGAGGGCCAGCTATCTTTTCTGAAGTACGCTGTCTCAGTACCACCCGAAGTATTTAGCTTTGCACATTCTGGGAGGCAGCTTGTACGAAGCAACTACTACTATCCATGTCATTATTACAATATTACTTCATGTTGTCTGCAGTATTCTAAATAGATGCCTTATTGCAGGCATATGTTGATGCTGTCAATGGTCACAACTTTCAACCAGGTCATGCGAATCATGCATGGTTATGTCTTGATCTTCTCGAGGTGTTGTGTCAGCTAGCCGAGAGAGGTCATGCAAGTTCTGTTCGGCCAATGCTCGAGTATCCTCTTAAGCACTGCCCTGAGGTCTTGCTGCTTGGGATGGCCAACATCAATGTACTGTTCTCTCATACTAATGCGTTCCCTAATGTTTTCTTTCCATCTTCATATTTTCTTTGTGGTTTATTGATTTTGTTATTTTAATCTCAGACTGCATATAATCTCCTTCAATATGAAGTATCTTCTGTTGTCTTCCCCGCGGTACTAAAAAGTGTTACAAGGAGTAGTGTGGTTCTTAATCTTTGGCATGTCAACCCTAGTATTCCATTGCGGGGATTCATAGATGCACTCAACATGGATCCGGACAATATGAGTAAAGTTTTGGATTTGTGCCATGAGCTAAAGGTAAATTTATTCTAAATCATCATCTGTTTTTTTTTTAATTATTATTTTATAGAACTAAGTTTACTTTTACCTTAACCCAAATTCCTTGCATAACTAAAACCTCCACTTGCAAAGCTGACATAATATTTGGCTTAATTCTCTGTTAAGCTATTTCTGAACTGTGATTTATGAGGGAGCACCTTAGCCATATTATTGTCCCTTTCTGGATTAACTTGTTTGAGATTTTCAGTTTCTGTTGAATCAGCTTCTGTTCTACAAATTCATATTTATTTGCAAGGAAATTTGATATATTCCAAGGGTTAGAAAGATAATTGTACCTTTATATTTGCTAACAAACCACTTTATAAGGTTTCATTGTCTAGGGCTAATCCAGGCGATACTAAAAAAAACTTTGTTTCCGTGCTATATGATCCCAGTGGATTCACCATGGTTATCTAATCTAGCATTCTGTATATATAGTTTTTTTTTTTTACTGTTTGTTATCACTTACTTTAATTACATCCATTTCGTGTTGCAGATTCTATCACCCGTATTGGAGATGATTCCTTGTTATTTTGGTATTAGACTGGCTGCCCTTGCTTCTCGAAAAGAACTCATAGACCTGGAGAAGTGGCTAAGCACTAATTTAAGTACATATAAAGATACTGTATTTGAGGTAAAATATAATCTTAGAATATTCTCTTTCCTTGGGAGTAAAGAGTACAAGTAGCGTTAGCTACCAGCATATGATGCCTGCCTGCTTTTTTCTGATCTTAACATTTCAAGTGAAGGCATAATTTTGTGCTGATAATTCATGTTATACTTGCAGGAGTGTCTCAAATTCGTAAAGGAGGTTCAATTTAGTGCTCAGGATATGCCGGCCATTCGTTTCCATCAATCTGGTGCTGTTTGGAATATTTATTCTGAGACAATTTCTACCTTCTTAAAGGTTTGATTTATCTGCTTGATTGGTTTGGTTGTCCCATATGCTCCCTCCATCCCTTAAAAGATGTCTTAAGTACACTTTCCACACAAATTAAGAAAACTAAAAGTAGATGAGAGAATATAAATAAGTTCCTATTTTATCCATATTGGACACCACAGAATTACAGTAAATATTCTTGTTTTTCCCGGAAAGTAGTGGACTCTGTTGAAATACTTTTTAAGGGTAAAATAGACTTCATACAATATTTTGCATTTGAATTATGTACTTCAGACATCTTTTGCTACCCAAAATTTCTGTACTTATGTGGGACGAAGGTAGTATAGTATTCTCTTCAATCTAATGTAGGTTTAATAGCTGCATCTTTGTTCTCCTGTAGGTCCTTCAAGCTCATACAGGCTTGATTTCCTCTGTCAATCTTTCCGAGGAAATAGAAAAGTTGAATGTGACATTTGTGCATGCTAATGTAAGAGTGAAGAATGGTGGTGGTACTGATTCATCAACTTCTGATGGATATGCAGATGACATCGAGACAGAGATCAACTCTTATTTCCATCAAATGTTTTCTGGTCAGTTGGCTGTTGATTCAATGATTCAAATGCTTGCTCGATATAAGGAATCTTCTGAAAAAAGGTAAATTTGTTGTTGTTGTTGTTTCCTTGTTGACAGTCTTGTACATAATGCTGTATCACTCTCTTTACCTTGTTCTTTTGAGGCAATGCTAAAAGCGATAGAGATTTAGTAATAGGATATGTTTGTCCACACTATTGGACATGAATTTATACCAATCTTACTTTTCAATTACCTATATTATTCTTTTAAGTGATGTGATAATGAGCTCCATATTTTAGTGTTTGAGCGCCATTGTAGAACAAATTTTTCCCCATTTAACACTACATGGAAGCCTGGTGAAATTTGGATTGTGTTTATCATTTCCCATCTTTCAACTCTATTTCTTAGTGTGTGTTAGGTTGTCCCATGGAAAATAACTTGTTCCATGTGAGCAAGACCTTATCAAACCTGCTTCCTCTCATTGTTCTATTTATGTTCATGAATATGTATATTGAACAGTATAAGGTGCCATAAGCAATTATTAAAAACTAAAGAAGTGCCATATGCAAATTGGTTGATACAGAACAAGAATGTGGTTTGGATCTGTTTAATTGATGGTTGGCTTACTCATTGTTCATGTTCTGTGAGGAGAAAATCCACTTTTTGTCTCATTATGTTTGCATGCATGCAATATTCCGCGTCTGCAGTTAAATTCTGAGTTTCTTATCTAAAGGTTCCTTTGAACATTTGTAATCATGTGAAAACTAAATGTTTTTAATAATCTTAGAGAGAATAAAAGAAGGTTGAGTTTTATATTTTCTTTCTTTTATGGGGTGCTTGTCTATTAAATCTGTTGATTTTTGTTTGTCTAAGATGTATGATCTACTGTTGGAGCTAGGGGTGTTCAACCGGTAATTACCAGCCCGTACCGAACCGAAAGATAGAAATTTTGGATACCGAAACCGGTACCGATTGGACCGGTATACCGAACCGGTTCGATACCGGTTCGGTACCGGTAAAAACCGAAAAAAACCGAAACTTAATATAATTATTATTTTATTATTTTTATTAGTATTATTATTATTTTTATTATTAATATTAGTATTATTTTTATTATAATTATTATTTTTGTTAATATTATTATTATTATTATTATTTTATTATAATTATTATTTTTATTATTTTTAGTATTATTTTTATTATTTTTAGAATTATTATTAATTATTTATTAATGATAATATAAATAAAAAATAAAAAAACCGGTATACCGGTTCGGTATTTACCGAACCACAAAAAGGCAGTACCGAAAAACCGGTATATACCGGTTTTTTTGTACCGGTACCGAACCGATTTTTTTTATACCGAACCGACTGGTTCGGAAAACCGAAAAACCGAAAAAACCGAAAATTTTGCACACCCCTAGTTGGAGCTTCTCTATTGGAGGTTTCGTGATGGCATACAATGAGGCTCTTACTTTATATGCTTATTCAATTTGATGTGTGATTATTATATGAACTTTCACAGGGAACAACAAATATTTGAGTGCATGATTGCAAATTTATTTGAGGAATACAAATTCTTCTCCAAGTATCCTGAAAGGCAGCTCAAAGTTGTTGCGGTTCTCTTTGGTGAGTACCTGTAGATTCTATATAGCGTAAAAATAACTAGAAATGCAATTCCCTTCATACCTCTGTTAATCTTTTAGTTGGTAAATTATCTCGAGTTTATAATTCTGGTACAAATTCAATTTCATTCTCCAAGTATTTGATCCTCATCCCAATATTGTTAGTGATGTAATGCAGCAGGTTCATGCAATTCTGTTCTTTTCTTGATCTCATTTTCAGGTTATGTAAGAATCTGATCTAATTAAGAAATGTTCATCAAGATTCGTGGGATTTTTTCCTTTTTTTGGTGTTTTTTCTGTATCTTAATCTTTTTCTCTCTTTATGAAACAATGGTTTACTTTCGACAACAAGGTATATACATTTTCTGAACTGTTTTTTTGAAACAAAAGTCATTTTAGTGAGTCTAGGAAAAGCATTAATTGAAGCGATTATCAAGTACTCAGTGGGGAAAGAGACTTGCATTGCTTTTGCATGTGGTTACTTTATATATGCTAGTGCAGTAACAATTTTTTTGAATCAATCTTAGTTAGAGGATAGGTAACATGTTCTCATTTTGTTCCGGCTGTTGAAGATATTCAAACTTCATTTGTAGTAATATGCTTTATCATTCAAAATCAGAATATAAAATAACTAGAACATCCCTGAGGTTTATGTGTTTTTTTAGCATTGGAGGCCTATGGTTTGTCGATGCTTAAATTTACTGATATGTTGCTGATGCCACCCTGTATTTTATTCGAATGACTACTTTTTCCCATTATTAAAGTCTGAACAAATCATTGGAAATCCATTGTATCAGAATGGGGTAAAATTTGCAAATATGCGATACTGTATGCTAAAATGATAAAAATTCCTCATTATTCTTGATGGCAATCTCTACCACACTTCCAAACATTCCTCAAAGCACATTTTAGACACCTCTACCAATCAATGAGTTATATTAATTTCAAATTTAGAACAGCAATTAGTCTTGTATCTTCACTCAAAATGATTGCTTCTTTTTGTATTAAAATGGTTCATTGCGTACATTTGTTTACCCATGAGAAACTACCGGTATACCTCTGATTGACCTACATTACTACAATTTGAGCAATTAAAATAAGAACTTGAATTGGATTTGATTTGATTGATCCACCAGCAAGCTAGGCTACACATCTAATTTGAATTGGGTGACAACCTATTCATTTTTGATAAATTACAACTAATAGACATTTATGGAAAAAGCTTGACAACTGATAAAAGCTGTAGATGGTCTGGATCTCTAAGTTATGTTAACTGAAATAATATCTGATTTGTGTCGTCCTCCTCTCCTTCTCCTTGTCTTGGCGGGACTTTCATATTTGATTATGCTTGTGTATGTATATTTTTGCTTGCAGGATCACTTATTAGGCATCAACTTGTTACACATCTTACACTTGGCATCGCCTTGCGTGCTGTTTTGGATGCATTGCGCAAACCTGCCGATTCTAAAGTATGTGTTAGTCTGAAATTATTATTCTTTACATTTTGAGCTTTTTTTTGGTAATGCTTCTATTATTAACATTACCTCTGTCTATGCAGATGTTTGTTTTTGGGACTAAAGCTTTGGAACAGTTCGTGGACCGCCTGATTGAGTGGCCACAGTACTGCAATCATATCTTACAAATATCTCATCTACGTGGTACTCATTCAGAGCTTGTTGCATTCATTGAACGAGCACTTGCCAGAATTTCATCAGGCCATTCAGAATTAGATGTAGGCCATGTTACTGCTGCTGATCAACATCACGGTTCTATCCCTGCTGGACATATGGAGGTTAATTTTGAATTCTATTTATTGATTCCTGTAAAGTAGTCCAACAGTAATACATTGAATGGTAAAATGGTGCTATGAAGATATCTATAATCTTGTATTTTGACACTAAAACAAACTTTCTGTGTCATAAGAACGGTAGTTTGGCATTCTGTATTACAGCATGCCGAATGCCCATCCTAGACTTGTGGAAAATACCTATTATGATTTGCATTATCTTTATCATCAATGCAGTGAATGTACTCGGTATCTGCAGCTTATAGGGGCAATACATGGCCTAGATATTTCTAATCTTGTAGGAACAATAAATGGCCTACATACTTGTATGATGTTTTGTTTTTTGAATTAATATTACATGTACTTGCACTAAATTGTTACAACCTGCTTTCCTGATATTCTGTACAATTTGGCCAATGCTTATTATATTTTTTCCTTTTTATTTTGACTTTGTCTGAATTTAACCCAAGATTTACCTTTCACTGTTGTAGTATAAAAAATTCCAAGATTGATGGATTAATGGTACCTCACACATTGCAAAAAAAGTTAGAGGTTCCTATGAAGAGTAATTATACCCTCACAAAGCATTGTTGAAATTATGCTCATGCGCTGCAAAGAAATTTAAACTGAAACAACTGATCATCTCATGAAAATCCTTCAAAACAAGGATACACCACGCACCACAAGCATCAATGCAGTGCACTTGACTCATTTGTTACTTAAGTACTTGACAAACTACAAACTATTAACCCACAAATCCACGTCCAAGTGCTAACTGAGGGATTTCTTTACCACTCCACTAACAGTCTTATATTCCAAATGGCACTTCTCAACTTCATCTAGATAAGCAATAATATAGATTTCCAACCGTCCTGATCCCTCGCTGCCCTTCACCTTCCTACTAGCATAGGTTTATAAAGTAGTCTAATTTCCGAGTTCTTCTCAGCAGGGAAACAGACAAGGTATCATAACTGACCTCCCTGCTAGGCACCTCTCTTGGTTCTCTTCTCAATTTTCTGAAATAAAGAGAGAATCCCGGTTCGACTCCCATTTCTGGCATAGAATATCTGACACTATGGTCATTCTTTTTAATTTTCATTGCTGTGTTGTTTTATTTAAATTTATTTTTCCTCTTTTTTTGTCTGTGTTTTGAATTTGTGGACTTCTTGTCTGCCTATGCTTTGTATCCGCTTTTTCCCTCTAATTTTCTTCTAAATTAGAGTTGAACAAAATTACTCACTTGCTAATTAGCCATGCTTTAGGTATTGAATGATTTTCTTTTCATTTAGATGATGGGTTCGTCGTTCCCATTAATTGGATCTAGTAGCACACAAGCAGGGCCGCAACTTTCTTCTCCTTTCCAGCTTCAACAGAGGCAGCTGAGTTCTTTAGAGGAGCGAAATAAAACCTCTGTACCATTGTCCAACTACATGAAGCCAGTTTTATCATCTGCAGGACAACCTTCAGTAGTTCCCCCCAGTGATACATCTAGCACTCAGAAGGCATGTACAGAAATTATAATTAAGCTATTTTTAAGCTGAAAATTTCCTTATGAAACCAAATTTTGTTTGCATTTGAGTTTGTTATTATTAGTTTTAACCTTTTCGTCTATTATGCAGCCGCAGAGTACAGTTAATGCTTCATCTGCATTGTCTTCCTCTACTGGTTTTGTTCGTCCTTCCCGAGTAGCTACCTCAGCAAGTAAATAGATGTTATTTCTGCATATGCATATTCTTTTTTATATGGGAAACGTCATTTGTATATGTATTTGCATTTTCGGCTGTTACTATGTCTTGTGTACTTGGTTCCCTCGGTTTCTGTTGCATGCTTTTGTAACTTTCCATCTAATACAGGGTTTGGCTCTGCTTTGAATATTGAAACACTTGTTGCTGCTGCAGAGAGAAGAGAAACTCCCATAGAGGTATTTTAACTTGACCTACAGTTAACAAAAAATTGTTTGGTCTAACTCGATTTCTTGTTCAGATGGATCTGGGTGTACATAACAACATATGTCATGTTAGGGGCTATTAATAATTCTAATTATCAGGCTTAATGTTACACAATTATTATTATTATTATTATTATTATTATTATTATTATTATTATTATTATATATGGCAGCTTAGTTCAGTTGAATATTACAGTCTGGAGTGACTGGTCCTAGCTTTGTTGAGATGTGATGAATTTTTTTTCGGCCTGAACATTTTTCATTTCAATAGTTTTCTTTACTAAACTATTCAAATACGGAACCAGAAGAGTAATAAGAAAGGTACATTGTCCTAGAATGGTGACTCCCATTTTGGTGATTCTAAAGTGTCCTTGGTAGATCAGAGCTTCTCAGTTTTTTGTTCTGCATATCTCTGAAATCTCTTTACTACTATCCAATTGAAAAGTTAGTGCTGAACAAGAATGTTAGTTGAGGAATACAGGTTCATGTTCAGAGTTTTGTTTAGAATGTACTGATATCTTAGCATCTTTTTTACAGGCCCCAGCATCAGAAATTCAGGACAAGATATCATTTATCATTAATAATTTATCTTTGGCTAATGTTGAAGCTAAAGCAAAAGAATTTTCTGAGTTTTTGAAGGAGCAAATCTATCCCTGGTTTGCTCAATATTTGGTGATGAAAAGGTATTAGTACATCTGTTATGTGATGTATTAGTATATTTTTTCATGAACACTATTTAGAATATCACTGTTGTTTGGTATCATTGTCAAGAATGTGATCTAGACATCTAGTAGCTACCTTTTTCCCTTATATTTGGATGTGCTATCTTATGTTTAACCTGAAATCTTGACAGAGCAAGCATTGAACCGAATTTTCATGACTTGTACTTAAAATTCGCGGACAAAGTTAATTCAAAGTCTTTGAACAAAGAGATTATGCAAGCCACTTATGAGAACTGCAAGGTTAGACCCTATAACTATCTTTTTGCATGCTTTCAGAGATTGTTATCAGTGGAAAGTTCTAACGTATATTTAATAATAAATTTCTCTAGGTTCTATTAGGATCTGAACTCATTAAGTCAAGTTCCGAAGAGCGGTCATTGCTGAAGAATCTGGGTAGCTGGCTTGGGAAGATTACAATTGGCAGGAATCAAGTTTTAAGGGCACGAGAGATAGATCCTAAGTCTTTAATTATAGAGGTTATAATTTTGTCTATGCAGTTTTCTTGTAGTTGACTTTGTTATTACCTTTCCCTGTAGTTGTAGGGAGTTGTTTTCTTTGTCTATCATAAGTGTTCTGAATTTATTTCTTTCTGCAGGCTTACGAGAAGGGTTTGATGATTGCTGTAATTCCCTTTACCTCCAAGGTAGGTTTATTCAGTTGATCGTTGTGCATTTATTAAGCATTACAATTAGTCATGTCGGATTTCTTGGTGCAGATTTTGGAACCATGTCACAACAGCCTAGCATATCAACCTCCTAATCCGTGGACCATGGGTATTCTTGGATTACTTACTGAGATTTATGCAATGCCGAATTTGAAAATGAATCTGAAATTTGACATTGAGGTACATGTACACTTGTTGTTTTTCTTGTTGGAATTGTCTATTGTGATTTGAACGTCTAATTAGGTATTTATTATGGGGGTTTTTGGTGCCTTTCAGGTTCTATTCAAAAACCTTGTTGTGGATATGAAGGATGTCACTCCTACTTCTCTTCTCAAGGACACGGTGAGGGAAGTTGAAGGAAATCCTGATTTTTCCAACAAAGATGTTGCATCATCCCAACCACAGATAGTTGGTGAGGTTAAATCTGGTATGGTGTCTACACTAAATCAAGTTGAGCTACCACTTGATGTTGCTAGTCCATCCCATCCTAGTGGCCATTCTCGGCTATTATCTCAGGTTTGAATTTACTTCTATGTTTACCAAGTGGATTCTTGCTATTATCTCATCTTCTTGGTGTTGTGGATTTAACTTATTTGGTGGATTTAGTATGCTCCTCCTCTCCATCTTTCTTCGGCTACGTTGATGGAGGATGAGAAGCTGGCGGCTTTAGGTTTATCTGATCAGCTTCCTTCTGCTCAAGGGCTTCTACAAGGACAATTGCCATTTTCTGTTAGCCAGGTTTGATGGCAGTTTCTTCTTTAAATTGTTCCATATAGTATAATAGAATCGCTGCTCTGATAAGCTTATGGTTGTCTGTCCAGCTTCCTGCACCAGCATCTAACATCGAGCAGCAAGTGGTTGTCAACCCAAAGCTCCAAAATCTAGGCCTGCAAATGCATTTTCAGAGGTTTGAAGTGTTTACTTAAATTCTTTTTTTCTTCGCGAGTTAGCTGATTATTTCCTGGAAGCCTTATTTGGTATGTTGTTGCAGTGTGCTTCCTGTTGCCATGGACAGGGCTATCAAAGAGATAGTATCTAGTATTGTGCAAAGAAGTGTTTCTATAGCAACTCAAACAACAAAGGAACTTGTCTTGAAGGTTCAAATTGTTGTTCTTTTCATCTTATTTACTGGTTAATTAAACAGTTATATCGCCGAATCTTATTTAGCATTATTTTTCTAATATATAATGTGTAAGGGCAGGACTATGCTATGGAGTCAGATGAGACCCGAATACGTAATGCAGCACACTTGATGGTGGCAAGTTTGGCTGGAAGCCTAGCTCATGTGACATGCAAGGTTCTCCTGGATCTTAAGTCATTACTGTTCCTTTCTACCAATTAGTTCTAAAGATCTGCTCAATAATTTCTAAAATGATTTGTTTTGAAATGATTTGTTTTTCGTAGTTGTGTTTGTGTTGAGTAATTGGTTACTGATGAAGGTAATTTAATTGCTGCTAGGAACCTCTTCGTGGTTCAATTACAAATCAATTAAGGAATTCACTTCAGGGTTTGAATATTGGAAGCGAGCTCATTGAACAATCTGTCCTGCTTGTTACAAATGATAACCTTGATCTGGGATGTGCTTTGATTGAACAAGCTGCAACAGAGAAGGTTTGGCTGCTAGATTCTTTTGTTGAATGTTGAATACTTTTTTTTTTACACTGTGATGTGGCATCATAGGTGATTTTCTATTGGTATCTCTTTAACAATTGATGATCCTAGAAGTTGGAAGGCATATTAATTGATACATATGCTTCCATTGATAAAAAATAAATAATATTTTAAAAATTATTCGGTGATAAAATATTAATCATTTGACGTTAACTGAAAATGCTTCCACTTAAATTAAGAAATCATATAAACTATTAATGCATCTAGTATTATTAATTATCACTCTGTCAGCGCATCAACCCTGGAAGTATTAAGGCTTAATAAGGTAAGTAGTTATTTGGGTATGGATTCCAGATGCTTACCATTCTCATACTGCTTGCTCTCTAATTCATGCACTTGGATGCTTGGATTCTGTCACAGTTGTCAAGTCGTGAACTGTGTGGAAGTAATCCTTTTTCAATTCAAATAGCAACTTTGAATTTGATAATCATGTAACTACAAGTAGAAGATTCTTATCACGGAAAGTAGTACTCTGTTAGACTGCTATCACATGTTCCCTTCTTCTCCCCTCCCCCAAAGAAGTTTAAATATATGCATGGAATTATTGTTAGGATGGGGCATGGTATTTGTAGCTAGCTGCAGTAAGAAAAACCATTATTTAAACATCTGTGGATTTTGTTTGAAGTCTAATTTATGTTTATAGAGATCTTTTCCAATTTAGTTTCTCTGTGTTGTTTGGTGCTTTGTGTATGTAGGAGCAGAAATCCAGACGAGACATAATGTACTATGATTATAATGTTATAGCATTAGTTGGATGCAGTGAGATGCAAAACCAAGTTTATACATTTTGAAGTATTCAAGGATTGATTTTTGAAAAGAACCCCACTTTTAAAAATACGGTGATTTGAGTTTTTGGTCGTTGCAAGTTTCATTTAACTATAAACCATGTTTCTGTTAACTGTAATGGATTCTTCGACTCATGGCTTTAGAAAACTATGGTTATTCATTATCATACTTGAGGGAGTTTTAGCTGATTTTTAATTCTTTCTCTGTTTGTACATGTATATGTGCTACAGGCAATACAGACCATTGATGGGGAAATAGCTCAACAACTCTCTATAAGAAGGAAGCAGAGAGAGGGTGTTGGTCCTGCATTTTTTGATGCAAGCCTGTATGCACAAGGTCATATGGGTGTTTTACCTGAGGCTCTTCGTCCTAAACCTGGTCGCTTATCACACTCTCAACAGCGAGTTTATGAGGTATGGTCTTGTTGTTTCTCCCTTCATTTGTGTGAACTTGAGGTGAATCAGGTGGTTTAAAGATGTATCCTTGTTACTTGAAGCCAAACTACCCCATCATAAACTAAAAGATAAACAAAAGTAAAGTCGTATTCTCTTTTCTCTCAGGATTTTGTTCGGTTACCCTGGCAAAATCAATCTAGCCAGAACTCAAATGTGGCAGCGGTTGGTCCTTCAACTTCAGTCAGTGGTGGCCTGTCACAGGGTTATGGTTCAGCATCTGGCCAAGTTAATCCTGGTTTTTACTCATCTAGCCTTGGAAACACAGGAATGGGCGCTGTTGCACATTCCTTCGATCTCGGCCCTGAGGAGCTGGATTCTGGTCCAGCAAAACAACTTAGGTGCTCTTTCAGCTCATTTTTCTGTATTTCATCATACACCTAAGTTGCAGTTAGTGATTATTCTTTTACTGTTTTTTCTGTTGATTCTTTGTATGCAATATTTCAGTGTTTCCTCAATGCATGCTGGGATGACTGATGGTCTTGTTCAACACAACTTTGAAAATGATGCTGTTGTTGCTTCATTTCCTTCAGCATCAGCCTCTGATTTGCAGTCTGCAGAGCCTCCTAATGCTGTGAAAGTTAGTAAATTTTGAATACATGAATATATATATATATATATATATATATAGATAGATGTATGTGTATATGTATGTAAGCGCTGCTGAAGCTTCGGTCTCGTTATTGAGATGTGAATTATCTTCTTATTAGGAATCTGGAGTTTCTGCTCAGTCGTTACCTTCAACTTCTGCGACTGAGCGACTTGGGAGTGACATCTCAGAACCTTTGTTGACTACAGGCGATGCATTGGACAAGTATCAGCTTGTTTCAGAGAAGGTTACAAATTTCTCCTCTCCTCCTTTCACTATTACTTCGCTTCCGTTTTTTTAACAGATGGTTGGGATTCTGTCGCATTTTTTCTTCTAAGCCACTGCATAAAATTTATTGTTGGATTAATTAATGCATGCTTTGGACGTAGAAAGGGGTTTATCAGTGTGTATGGTTATGAAACTTTGAAACTATTCCAAGTAATATTGATTCGCTAAAACTGGCTAGTATGTTGGTTCTTTGATATGAATTGTTCTTAATAATTTAGTTTTCCTCTAGTGAGTGTGTATGCAAATGCAGCCAGCTCACTTATTATCAAACAAAGGAGTTGTATCTGAGGTTTAGATACGTTGGAAATGGATTTGAATAAATACGCGTTCAAATTTTATAATTTAAATGGTGTTGAGTTAGCAGACGTTGAGGATGGGGGTTCTGGTGTAGCGGTAAGGTGTAATTGACAAAGTGTAATCCCAGATGCTGTTTATGACAGGAACACTAACAAGTCAACCAAAAATTTCTGAAAAAATAGGTCAAAGGGCACGGAAATTGACACGTGGAAGCCCTTATAGTGTAGTGGTTAAATATTGGCATGTCTGGTTGCAGACAGGAGATAAGGTTTTCAAATTACATCTTTGTCACTGAAAGAGATCAAGGGGTTGACAAGGTGAAGGAGGCTTATCAATTAATAATTTATTTTCTATATATTAGTATGTTCAATTTTTCCTATGATGAATAAATCAAAGTATTATATGCTTATAACAAAAAAATTTAACTCAGAACAATCATCCATATCATGAAAACAAAAGCACATACAGAAACTTGTACATGAATTTACTTTGTTATGATGAATAAATCTAACTATTATATTTCTGCATAACGAAACTTGTACGTAGATTTGTTATAATTTACTTGGATTCCCTATTTACGTAATTCTAATGAGTGTTCCTTAAGTGATCTGCCCTTGATGTCCGTTTCACTATTGTTAATTTTTTTTTGGTCCGTGTACATTATGTTTTGTAAATTAAGTCACATTTCAATCTCCTGTTGGTCTAGAATTGTATACTTTCTTGAGTAACATCAAAGAGGTTTCTCGACTCGGCTAACGGCGGACAGTGTCAATGTTGAAGTCCTTGATCTTCTGATAGGACCACTTGGGTTTCTTAGAAGTGTTTGTGGTTAGTCCAAAATTTTCAGAATACATAATAATTGTTTCCAGTATCTAGGCCCTTTCTGGGGAGTTTTGATTTGAGACGTATATGTCCTTGCCAGACGCTGTTCCATTTTCCTAATGACAGTGGAACCTGCACCCACTACCCTTCGGGTGTGCACGGTATAGACCACCGAGTGGACACATTACCCCACAAACCATACACTGGGTAATACAGTATAAACTCTGTCCCTCACTGTTTCCTTTTATGCCGTTTTATGCACATTTATATTTTTATATAAATTATTAATTATGCATATGCATATGGATATTATTTCCTACTTTCTAAAATATAAGATAATTATTAACTTTTCAAAAGTCAGTTTGAGATATTTTAAAACTCAAAATTGATATGAATAACTTTAATTATAGTCAATACAATGTTAAATATTACAAACTATAAAGTATTTGTAGTTATAGCATTTGTTGCTTTATAATTTTAAATACATCATATCAATTTTGAATTTGGAAAATATTTTAAATTAATTTTCAAAAAGTCAAGAATAGTCTTATATTTTGGAACGGAGGTAGTATTAATCAGAAAGTTCCAATATTTTTATAATCTTCTAAAAAAATTTGTTTGATTTAAAAAAGAGATCACATATAATGTTAAACTTAGTGAGCTAGGATTCACATATATGCACACAGAGTATATAAATATATATTACAGTGTCCTCAATGCATCTGTTTTTTTGTATCATGCATTCAGAATTTTTCATCAATGTTTTAGAAATATTTGGTGTCGGTAATTGTCATCTGACTCCAGTCAACTAATGGTACATGTTATATAGATAAACATCTTTGATGTTGCATTTGAATTTTACATAAATGAATTCTCATAGTGTAGACCTTTACTCATATAGACATAAGCATGGCCTGGAATTGTAGATTAAAATACAGCCCATTAGGTTTGAGACGTGTTTACATTGCTCATTTTCGATAGGCGAGTTAAGCACTTCAGGTGTTTACGCGTAGTTATATAATTGTGATGTAGATTCTTTGCTCCCCCTTTCTAATATGCATATATGCATAGGGGATCTATATGATTAATATATAATTATTGATGTTTATGGGTTGGAAGGGGTTTGTAGGTCCTGATCTTTGATCAAAGGTTGTTTCACAAATGCTTCCACACTATGTGGTTTTACATGTCACTTAATCGTTTGATCTTCAAGATGAGACAGTAGACTATGTGGTTTTACATGTCACTTAATCGTTTGATCTTCAAGATGAGACAGTAGAGACACCCCTTCGATAGTGTGTTTAATCTATTCTTCTTAATATGGTTGTTCATGATAAGTTCTCTTGTTTGTCATTTACCCTATTTGCTTGTAACATACATATCTACGAAGCATTTTTTCCTCGTAAGAAGTGCAATTGTGCATTAGTACATTCATGAATCTAATTTTTGCTTCATAATTAATTTCATCTGATCTGATAAAGCTGTTTCTAATTTCGTTCAGCTTGAGACTTTGGTGACCAATGACGCTATGGACGCCGAAATTCAGGTATATTTGTTCCATTTCTTCGTTTAGTAATAGACTACTGAAATGCAAAACTGAGCCTCCTATTTGTACGTTTTTTACAAACTCCTTCCTCAATTTTTTTTGGCATAACTCACTCTCTAAGTTACATTAGTGCTAAAAAGGGGACCCTATTAACTTTTCCATTACAAAAATAAACAATCATCGACTTTTGATATAAATCCATCTTGTGCTTGTCACAGTGTTATATTCAGGGAAATATCGTCATTAGACAAAAGAAATCAAACAAACCCTTCCATCCCAATATGAACCATTTCCGTCCCAACATTCATCATCATCCCATCCTTTGTTTTACCAAAAAACTTTGTCGGAACATCTTACCAAGCTTGTAAGAATATCAACTAAGCTTGTAAGAAGATCAACCAAGTTTGCCGAAATGTCCCACCAACTAATTTCACCGGAATGTCCCACCAACTAAGCTTGTTGGAACTTAAAATTGACCCACTTCACCAACCACCCCCAAATTGACCCACCCATGTGACATGATCCAAGGATTTTCAAATGAACATTACAAGTTACTGCTAAATCAACCCAACTACTACTGTATGGCATTCAGTACTAACTTGTGTGGTTTTTCAAATTTGATTTCAAAAACACAACAAAATTTGCAAAATTTAGGGTTTTGAATTAGAAAACTAAAGTCAAAAAATATTTGCAACGGTGGAGGAATAGATTGAGATGGAGAAGACAAATAGGTTGATTAGCTCGATTGAACCAAGGACGACGGATTTCAAGAGGCTAATGAGGGTGATTTTGATGATTTTGGAGATGGATTCGTGGAAAGTAGGGGCGGCTGTGGTGGTGGGGATTTGCCAAAGCCGCATGGTTTTTTATTAATAGTGGGATTCAATTATATTTAGGAATCAATTGATTTTGTAGATCGATTCTTTATCATCGGTGGGCATTTGGCTATGCCCAAGGATGGATTTGATTTTGAGACTTGCTAGGGAGAGTTTTACATGGATTGTAACTCTAATACATGTTTAATTCCAACTTAATTTATTCTAATTTGTTGATTGTTTATTATTATTAGTTTTGTTATTTTTTTAATGTATTAGTATTGTTATTATTATTATTCTAAATATTACTTTACTCTTTTAAAAATTTAAACTTTTAAATTTTAAATTTTTTTATTTTGATTTTTAAATTAATGTTTCATTTTGTTACCTTCTAAAATTATTTTAGTTTTTAAGTCCCTATTTTTATTCTGAATTTTCTTTAAAAAAAAAGTTTGAGGACAGGGTTTGTAAAAACCGTACAAATAGGAGGGTCAGTTTTGCATTTCAGTCTTTAGTAGCAGTATGATGAAATATTAGATTATCTAATGTTTTACTTCCATCCTAAAAATTTAAGAATCGATGTTCATCATTGTACTTCAATATAATGACATTATTTATATTGTGTAACATAATCCACTACCATGCACAGGCAATTATTGCTGAGGTTCCTGGTATCATCCTCAGATGTATAAGTCGAGATGAGGCTGCATTGGCTGTCACTCAAAAGGTCTGGCTATATTTGGAGGTCACTTTTATTAGTTTATATATAGTTACACATTATCCCAACTTTGAATTCACATAATGTGACAGGTTTTCAAAGTGTTATATGAAAATGCATCAAACAATTCACATGTTGGTGCTCATTTAGCTATTCTAGCTGCCATTCGTGATGTTAGCAAACTTGTTGTCAAGGAGCTGACTAGTTGGGTATGTGTCCCTTCATTTGTTCTATGACTCCTTGCCAGTCTAATAATGCTTACTTCTCAGTTAATCTTTTGTAAATTTACGATGGCTTGTGATAGTTCTTCAGTCAGTTAATTATAATGCTCTCTTAGCTAAACTCAGGTCATCGTTTTCTCCCTATTAAAAAGAAAGGCTTGAGTCTGCTGTCTATAATCAGATGAAATAAGATAACTGGTGATTGTTATAGCGAGTTATAAAGTAACTATTTATTTAATTTCCTTTTTTACATGTATTGGAATTGGACCACTTGTGAAGATATTGTGCAAAATGTGCATCCCCTTCCACTATATTTTAATCAAATTTTATTGCCATGAAAAACATGATACCTGAAATAGTGAGCAGCTGAAGGGTACAATTTACTATTAGAGAGATTGATTTGAATCTTATCCAACAAGCATGTTACCTGCTGTGTCCAGCTGCATTTGCAATTTTGAATATATGCGACCCATTTATTAGCAGCATGACTCAGTGTTAGGTGGGTGAGGTATGAGATAGTTCTAAGATTGCTGCCACCAGGATATTCTTAGAGTGCTATCCACTTACAACTGCTACTTTAGTCGATAAAAGAGGAGATCCAGTGCATTATAGTGTCTAATGTGCAAACACCGTACTCTATTTGGAAAGAGTTCCAGGATACTTTTGATATACCAGAAAGAGGACCAAAAAAAAAATTATCTTGTCCAAGAACTTTTTTCTGGTTGAATTACATAATCATGTCTCAAGTAGTCAAGTGTTATGTCTGGCAATGGAGGTCATTAATTAGGATGAAATTAACAACAACAATAATAATAATAATGTTCATATTACTCTATTAAAAATAGACGTAAGGCCTTAGTGTCAAAGGTAATATTGCCTGGTACTTAAATCTCTCATGTTTATGCTTATGATTTCACTACGGTTGAAGTGGAGCTATAAAGTTATTTGTTTGTGGAAGTGTGTCAATCAAAAAGTTATTGTTATGTCTATTTTGGATTATGATATCTTATTTATTAGGCTTTTTGAAACATAGAACTGCTTTTGGCCTAAATGTAGTTTGACAATTTTTGTGATTGTAAATTTCAGTTAGATCTTTATGAATTTGACAATGTTGCTAAGATATACATATTGTTATTAATCTGCCTACACTGAGCATGGAATTCTTGTCAACAGGTAATTTACTCCGACGAAGACCGAAAATTCAACACGGATATCACTGTTGGCCTTATTCGCAGTGAATTACTCAATCTTGCAGAGTATAATGTTCATATGGCAAAGCTTATTGATGCAGGAAGGAACAGTATGTACAAGTATTTCCTACATATTCATTGTGTAAATTTATAGCCCCAACTAATTGCATATGTTGTGCAGAGGCTGCCACAGAGTTTGCGATTTCTCTCATTCAAACTTTGGTGGTTAACGATTCAAAAGTCATATCAGAACTACATCATCTCGTTGATGCACTGGCGAAGGTTCTATTCATTATGTTTTAAAATTTGTCTGTATTTTATTTTTACAGTCTTAACGACTTTTAACTGCAGCTTTCAGCAAGGCCTGGATCTCCGGAGTCGCTACAACAGCTGGTTGAGGTTGCTAGGAATCCTGCTACGAGTGCTGCTACTTTATCGGGTCTTACTGTTGGAAAAGAGGATAGACATTCTAGAGACAAAAAGGTTATTAGAAGTCCCAGCCTTTTCCCCTTAGCTTGTTGCTGCAACAAGTCATGGATCGGGACTTTTTTTATTATTTTATTTGATAAGATGGATCTTACGTTTTAATTTTGATGAAACAGGTTACTGGTCACTCTGCGGCAGGCCGCGAAGAGTACAATGTTTTGGATTCCATGGAACCGGATCCAATTGGATTTCATGAGCAGGTAGGAATTGGTTTCTTGTTTAACATAGAAGTGAATTGAAATGGACAGTAGCATAGTGTGTGCATCTGATTATACTTTTATAATTTTGACTTACCAGAGATGAAACCAACTTTATAATTCTTTTTATTATTATTATTATTTTTGGCCCCGCGGGGGCAGGAGCCAGGGGGGAATGATCTGGAACTTACATCTTTAGTAAGTGGGAATAGCAATGGTTTTAGTTGGCAATTACTGCCAATCTGGACTCTCTTTTTCTTCTTTTTTTTTTTCCGGGTCATCGTGTGGAAAACTATACCACGTTAAGGTTTTAGAGAGCCTTGCTCTTGATATAGCCAGATGATTGCAGGAGGTGGGAATAGATTAAATTTTCCGAAGATCTAGCTGGAAAAACCACTAAATACTTTGTAACTTATTAAGCGTATTTTTCTTATTCTTACATGGTCTTCTCTTTTCGGTTGTCTCTGTGTTTCGTAGGTCTCAATGCTGTTTGCAGAATGGTATCGGATATGTGAACTTCCTGGAGCAAATGATGCAGCTTGTGCTCATTTTGTCTTACAATTGCTGCAAAGTGGACTTTTGAAAGGGGATGATATGTCCGATCGATTTTTCCGTCGTCTCATGGTACCTTTTCCTCCCCATCTTGTCTCTTCTTTTACTTGAAATTTTTTGAACCACGCCATTCTGAGAATTGGGAGTTAACTGCAGGAACTGTCGGTATCACACTGTCTATCTTCTGAAGTTATAAGTTCTGGTCCTCTACAATCACATCAACAAACACAACCACTATCCTTCCTTGCTATTGATATTTATGCTGCCCTTGTCGTTTCAATACTGAAGGTAGTTTAATTGATTTTGGCAACCAGAATTTGTTGGTTGGGTTTGTTTCGAATTTTCTAGCTATAACTTGTCTTCACTTTCTTCTTATTTGTATTTCTAGTTTTATCCTGTGGACCAGGGATCAAGTAAACTATCTTTATTGTCTAAGGTTTGACTCCAAACTAAATATCTGTTGAAGCTCTTTGCTTGCTTAAGTGAGGTATATTCTTAGTATATATGTGGTATCTATGTAGGTTCTGGCGGTGACTGTGAGATTTATTCAGAAAGATGCAGAGGAGAAAAAAACTTCTTTCAATCCTAGGCCATATTTCAGGTTGTTCATTAACTGGCTGCTCGACCTGACTACCTTGGAGCCTGTCTCTGATGGTGCAAATTTGCAGGTATGGTTTATGGACATTTTTTTTGTTGCCGTGTTGTCGCCATTTTAGTTGTCATCATGGCATCTATTTTGCTTTTAAATTTGCTGTGTGTGCGCATAGGTTTTGACAGCATTGGCAAATGCATTCCATGCACTGCAGCCACTTAAAGTTCCTGCATTCAGGTTAGTATGCCGAGGTGTCTCGATGTCTTTTATTCTCGGTCATGATATTGCATATGGCTGGTATGCTTGTAACAAGTATCTTACCAGATGCGTTAATTAATTTTTTATATTGCAATACTGAAGGTTCTAACACTTGCTTCTTTTTTCCTTCTTTTATTGCCTCTTTTTCCTGAATTTGTCATCACTAATTTTGTAAAATCTTTTAGCTTTGCGTGGCTTGAGCTTGTGAGTCACAGAAGTTTCATGCCAAAATTGCTCACCGGAAATCCTCAGAAGGGTTGGCCTTTTTTTCAACGTTTGTTGGTAGACTTGTTCCAGTTCTTGGAGCCATTCCTGAGAAATGCTGAACTCGGAGAGCCGGTTGGCATCTTATACTAGCTAGTGTTCTGAATTTCTGGTTCCATTTCTTCTGTCGGTTAATAGTGCCTAATATTTCCCCGTCTCTGTTCAGGTTCATTTTCTGTATAAAGGCTCACTCAGGGTTTTGCTAGTGCTACTTCATGATTTCCCGGAGTTCCTTTGTGATTATCATTTCAGCTTCTGTGATGTTATTCCTCCGAGTTGCATACAGATGCGAAATATAATTCTCAGCGCATTTCCTCGCAATATGAGGCTACCAGATCCAGCCACTCCCAACTTAAAGGTGTCTTATTGGTCAAAGATGATTAAATTTAATTTGTTTTGCAATCAAAACTTACCCCTTTCTTTTTACTTGGCTAGATCGATCTGCTGGCAGAGATTACTCAGTCCCCACGCATTCTCTCGGAGGTTGATGCAGGTCTGAAAGCAAGGCAGATTAAAGGTGACATTGATGAATACCTGAAGGTACGTGGGTTTTTGGCCGACTAATTTGTTCATTTTAAAATTTTGAAACTATGATAAATTCATCAAGACCAACCTGCATGCAGAAACCAAGTATCAGCAAAAAAAATTGTACCATGTGTATTCTTCCTTGATCCATATTCTCTGCTTTTAATATTTCCTGTAGACAAGGCAACAGGGGTCTTCGTTTCTTTCTGAACTGAAGCAAAAACTGCTACTTCCACCAAACGATGCTGCTCGAGCTGGGACTCGTTACAATGTACCTCTTATCAACTCCCTTGTACTTTATGTTGGAATGCAGGTATGGAGCCTTTCTTTTGTTTTTATGTGCAACTTTCATCATTAGCACGTACTTGCAAGGACGATAAAATTCTTTTAATAGAAACTGCAAGAGCACGTACAACTAAATGTATTGGGAGGTCTTTTAACCTAGAGAGGGTATAGATAGAAGTGGCATGACTGACATCACTTAGAAACCATCAAAGAAGCTTGAAGTTTGACAGATTCCCAGTACACACTTGTTTGGTTGAGGAACATTTGCTTTCATGTTTAAAAATGTTAGCCTCTCATAGGAGCCATCATAGGAAAAGCTTTAATTAAAGTCCTGTTTGCTGATTAGGAAGCTATCTAACTTTCAGTAGGGCTGTAAACGGATATTAACGGATACGAATATACATATAGATGTATTACGAATACGGATAATATTCGCTTTGACATGAATACGGATACGAATTTTCGGAGCAAATATTGGATATTTCGCACTCCATTTACAGCCCTACTTCCTCTTCCATTATAATAACCGATCAAATTCGATTTGGGTTCATTTGCTTGGAAAATTTTATCTGGGTTTGTTTTGCCTAACAAATGGGCGAAATGATGAGAATGCCCTAACCTTCACAAGCTTGAAACTTTAAAATATACATGTCACTATTTATATACTTTTTTAAAATGCCGTGTCTTATTTTTTAATGAGTTGCCATGCCTGAGGTTGGGATCACACTAATACTCTCCAAAATAGTTCAAGGTTTTTTTTATAAAAACGTATAGGAACTCAAATGAAACCAAGTCATAAGTACAAGGATCAAATGTGTTGTTTTGCCTATAATCAATTCAATTGATGTTAATACTTTGTTATATTGTATATATACCAATATTAAATTAGAGATTTATACACGTGTATGTATATGTGTGTGTGTGTGTGTATATGTGTTGTTGATATTATGGATACGGATATTATGGATACAAATACGGATAATATCCGCTTTGACACGAATACAGATACAAATTTTCAGATTGAATATCGAACATTTCAGACTCCATTTACAGTCCTAAATTTCTGTCTTTCATCTGTCAAAGGTGGGCCCCTCACAGAAACATCAAATAACTGTTTTCGTTTAATCCACCCTAGCATGACTTGCATTAAGAATGTGTGCCTTATGCCTGTTTTCCTGAGGATGGCAACCAACCAAAACCAGCAGGGTGTCACAAATCACAAATGGTACGGCCAAATGTGAGATGTATAAAAATATTAAGTTTGTTCAGATTATAATTACAGTATCTCTGTTTTTTTATGAGTTTTCTACCATTGAAGAAGATAATGAATGTGAACGAACAAAAGTTTGAATGGAGTTTCCATAATCTATGAGGCTACAGGCAATACAACGCGTCTTATCTAGCCAGCATACACCGTACGTCACTAACCCTTAGATTACAATCTAACCCCTAAATAAACCCTAAGCCTTAACAAAGAACCCTAATCTAAAACCTAAACCTAAAATTGAAACCATAAACCTTAAAATTGAAACTCCAAATTCTAAAATTGAAGCCCTCCCTTCACCGTCGTGTACACTGCTTAGAGAGAATCCATGGTCGCGCTACAATGGTCAGATCCACAGCCTCACTGGATTACGAAAATGGTGAAAGAGAGAATTCCAGCGTTATTTTTTCAGAGAGAGGAGGGAATATACAGATGGAGAGGAGAGATGGGATATCGTTTCTTTGCAGGGGTAAAAGCAGGGGAAGCGTCCCTCGAATATTAGTCGTCGCATTTCTTTTTTGTTTAGAATCTTTGGATCAAAACGACGTCGTTTGGTAGACATTGTATCCTTCTTATATGCACCGGGGTGTATCCCCCGTTTTTACATAATCTATTTAGATAATCTCGTAGACGTGCTTGTCATTTATTGTTTTTTTTTTATTAAGCTAGGTGTATTATTGGTAGTTGATATAATTGAGGTTAAATGTAAATCCCTTAAAGAATTAGTAGTAATGGAGCGAAGTTAATTGGACAAAGTAAACATTGCACTTTTTGTTTAATGAATTCCAGAGTCCCATTTCCACCCACACAACCCCCATTGCCCACAAAAACTGTCTTTACAAATCTAACCTGGGATATGCTATACTGTAGGCTATACAGCAGCTGCAGGCTAGAACTCCCCCTCATGCACAGGCAGGGGTTCCATTGGCTGTGTTTTTGGTGGGTGCTGCTTTGGACATCTTTCAGACGTTAATCGCAGACCTCGACACAGAAGGGCGCTACCTCTTTCTGAATGCGGTTGCTAACCAACTACGTTATCCAAACAATCATACACATTACTTCTCCTTCATCCTACTTTACTTGTTTGCCGAATCAAACCAGGTAACTGTGTTCTCTTTTAGTTTCTTGTTTGCCGAATCATTAAGTTATTTATTCATTGATTATTAAGATTTTATAGTGATCTGTTATGACGAGTGGAAATGGTTAGTAATGAATGCAAAACATGGTAGATAGTTTCCATGGTCTTCTGTATGGAGCTTAGAAAACGGCAATGATGTCTTGTCTTGCAAGGGTGTTCATATCTCTATCTTTACTTTTTCCAATTATAATTTTCTCAACAGCCAAATGAAAAATGTTTTTTTTTTAGTTTTTAGTTTTCTTTATTTCCCTTCTCTCTCACACTATTTACTACTTTGTCCATACCAATGTATAATTTTTTTTCATATTCTCTATTTGTTCCAAAATATAATATCATTATTAATTTTTTAAAGGTAACTTGAGACATTTTCAGACTCAAAATTAACAAGGATTCCATTAATTTTAGTCTATACAATGATGACTATTGTAAAATATCTAAAAATTACTTCTTATTGTAAGATTCATTACTTACATAATTTTTAATGAATCATCTCAATGTTGAGTTTGAAAATGTCCAAAAAGTCGATGATCTTATAATTTGGACGGAGTTAGTATTTTTTTTTGCTGCATTTGATGCATTGGCACACTTGCTTACCGATGGTGTATTAAAATTAGTGTGCAGGTCAATGCACCAAGTTACCTGTTTAGAAGCCTTAACAAAAGTTTCAGCATGTGTTGTTTTAAATCATCTTTTAAATAAGGATGGTGATGTGACCTGAATTTTTGTAGCAGGAAGTAATCCAGGAGCAAATCACTAGAGTTCTATTGGAGCGCCTAATTGTTAATCGACCCCATCCGTGGGGGCTTCTAATTACGTTCATTGAGCTTATAAAGGTATCCATTTTCTTCCAATCAGTGTGCAAGTTACTATAACTAAATTAAAGGTTTTTGTTATTTATTTATTTTTTTTTCTAAAATCCAACTCGTGCTTGTTGAGCAGAATCCTAGGTACAACTTCTGGAGTCGGTCTTTTACAAGGTGTGCACCTGAGATTGAAAAGCTCTTTGAGTCGGTCTCTAGATCATGTGGGGGTCCAAAACCTGTGGAAGGAGTGGTTTCTGGTGGGTTATCTGACATGCACTAAATTTTTTGTTTATCAGCTATTTATCCTGTTGTATTGCACCTTAAATAAAACACTTCTGTTGTTGTACACGATGATACTTGTGACTCCAGCCATCTATCCTTTTGTTATTTTTACTTCATCATACATTTTGTTATGAATTTTTTTTAGTGCCAAATGTTCTTTAAATTTCAAGGATATGTAATGTTATTTTCACTTCGCCAAACATACTGTGGAGTTTCTGTATGTTAATTAGCCGATTCCAAAACTCTGCTGGTTGAATTTTTTTTGCCCCGGGTAAAAGCTTGTGCTGATTTACTTGTCTATTCTTGTATGTTCGTAATGTCTTGAAAATATTTTGTACGAGGATGGTTGCAAATAAATTGGTTGCAAAAGTGTTGGGGTAGGATTTGGTTCCGACTTCCAAGGTACATCGACTGTTTTGAGTTCCGTTTATCTGTTGATAAGGTCATGACTTGTTTTATGGTCTTGACACTTTTGTAAGCCAGTACTTGTGTTATGACCTAATTGACTACTGTGAGTTAACTTGTATTCACAAAACTAGGGCCTATGCTCTCGTATATTTGCCCCAAAGCACTTGAGCAAACCGTGAAGATGTATAAAATGTGTCGTCTGAGGGTGCAATGAACACAACCCTAAACTTGTTTCTGTAACCTTTTGCCATTATCAGTCTAGCACTTTCTAGTATAAATAAATACCAATGGAAAATATTATTCCTGGAATGCGTATGTTTTGGCATGATGGAGAAGGTATGTGATGATAATATATTCTTAAAACCTTTTTATATTAGATGGTGTAAATGTTATGTTAGGGGGAGTAAAATAACTTTCATATCAAGGAACTGATCGCCATCTAGTCCAACTTCTTAATCATCACTTGAAGGTAAAAAAGCTCGTAGCCAAGTCTGAAGTAGGCCTTGTGACAGAGATAGCAGATGGCTTTAGTCTGTAATGCATTGTTCTTCGACACGTTTACTCATTATGAACACAGCCTCTCTTTTAGCAGCTACGTAGACGTGTTATAACTTATATAAATGGGTGACTCATACTATTAATAGAAAATGTAAAATTGAAGAGCTACTGCTTATGTCCAAATTCACGAAGCTATTGCCATAATGTTATGTCTACTTTCCTAAAGCTCAGAAAAAGTGAACCTACGTTAAATAATTCATTTAAAATTTTAGTCCACCGTGAGAGGCAATTGTCCTTTGGGAACTGATCCATGCGTTGCAGTTGCCATGTCATTTGGTTCATGGAGTTTTACCAAATTCATCCATCCATCCCGAGATCGGATGCGCTGTATTTAACCATGACTTGTTTTGTTTGTTTATTCAGCGTAACAAGGCCCAAAGAAAAAGCGTAGAAAAGAATTTGGTTATGAAGAGAGGGCTAAATTCTTGTATTCTATAAATGTTAAAAGCACAAAAAAGGTAACAAGATTTCCAACTACATTTTACTCCGATGCTTACTATTAACCAAAAAAATAAATTCCCACTGTCCTTGGACAACTTAATATCTTTCTTAAGCCTCTCTACGAACAAAGTAAAGCTTACCCATGACATGGAGAATAGCAGCAAACGCTATGAAACCAATGCTCATGACAAGAACAACATTGGGGGAAATCTTAAGTCCTGGGGCATCATCTGTATAGAACTGGAGCATGTTTCCGCTTGCTCCTCCAGCAGCAGCACCAGCACCAGCACTTGTCCTCCTCCTGCGCAGGTTGGCAGCAGATGCTGCTGCACTTCCTCTTTGGGGAGCTCCTCCATTCAAAGCCATCTCTGTACTGAACATTTAAGAATTTAGAACCAAACATTCTAATATCATCCAAGTCACGAGGAAAAGTAACTACACAAGAGAGACACATACACTACGAAAGGGTTAATTGATATCTTGGTCGGTCAATTTTCATTTTGGTTACTAAAACTTTTTTTTGTAACATCCGCATTATCGAATTAACATAAAGATTTCAAAATAGTGATTTTATAACATTCTGTTCAAATTGTTAACAGCAACTTATGTGGCAAACGGTTGACAAAAAAATGTGGGGCATAATAATGACATGGCGGCATGTGGGTCCAACCTTGTAGATAAAAAATATCTAAAAATTTGCTTATCTTTCAAAAATTTAAATAAAAATTAAATTCATGAGTACTAACAAAAAATAAATTTAAAAATAGAACTAAAATCATATGATATATAAGTAATGAATTAAACAAAAAGAAAATAAATATTCCTCACCTCTTTCTCTCTTTCAATATCCACACACAGGTTCAACAGTAGAAGATGGCCCTTCCCACTACCACCCCCAACCACTGCTGCCTTGACCCCCCACCGTCGCCCCCATAGTTCCCAATCTTCCACGCTAGCAATTAAAAATTATTTTGCAAGTGATGTAAAGATACTTGAACCGCAAATTTATAAATCCCAGTTTTAATTAAGATGCCCAAAACACTGACCCTTTTATTCAGATTACCAAAATCAAATAAACCAAACCCTAAAATCATCTCTGCAACAGAGAAAAGGAGAAAGAGAAATAAAAATTTGAAATTAAAAACTTGTGATACCAAAATCAAACTCTACCAATTTACAGCCAATTAGATGGGAAAATACCAGATTTGTGATTCCAACAAAGTAGATTAACCCCAATCTCTCTTCTATTTGTTTATGTCATACTAATTGGATTTGCTCTTATGTTGGTTTTATAGGTGTAAGGATATTGAATGCAATTCCTTAACTAATTCAGTGAACGAACAGTAAAGGAAGAAGAATTAATGAAAGAAGGAAATTTAGAAGAAATTGGAGAGAGAAACAGAATAACAATTCATTTCATGCCTTTCTCATACATCACTCCTCTCTATATAACAACACTTCAGCATTCTCTCTTAACCGACTGATTCCGGAAAAGACAAATGTAACCTCCCATACTGAAAATGAAATAACACTAATGACCCTGCACTAATTACTGTTGTAACAAACTAACTAACAGAATTTATTAGTTGTTATTATTTAATCTACCAATTCCACTCCTTACAGTCCCCTCTGCTTGAAAACAGACTTGTCCTCAAGGCTGGAATTTAGGAAAAGACTTGTGAAACTGCTCCCAATCTTCCCAGGAAGCATCAGTAGGCAATGTATTAGACCATTGGACCAAGACTTCAGCTGCTGCAGCATTGTTCTTCTTAACCATACGTCTGGCTAGTATAGCAATTGGTTCTACCAAAAATTGACCATGCTCATCCAACTGAGGCAAGGTGTCAGAACTAGAACAATGTGAGCCAATTTTTTTCTTGAGAAGAGATACATGAAACACAGGATGGACCCTTGCATGACTAGGAAGCCGAAGTCTATAAGCAACATTTCCAACTCTTTCGATTACCAAATAAGGACCAAAATATTTGGGCATTAGTTTTCCCATCCTGGTTTGTGATAATGTGACTTGTTTATAAGGCTTAATTCTCAAGTACACCCAATCACCAACTGTAAATGATCTTTCACACCTTGCCTTATCAGCATAAGTCTTCATTCTGGATTGAGCAGCTATCAAATTTTGCTTTAATAACTGTAGATATTGAGTTCGATCCTTGCAGAAATCCTTGGTTGCCTGATCTGTGACCTGGCCATGTTGGTGGAAATTGAGATGAGGTGGTTTGTAGCCATATAAAGCTTCAAAAGGAGTAGCCTGTAACCCACTGTGGTAGTGAGTGTTGTACCACCACTCAGCTAAAGGAAGCCAAGTAGACCAGTTATTGGGCCTGTTAGAAGTCATGCACCTTAGATAACATTCCAAAACTTGGTTAAGTCTCTCAGTTTGCCCGTCGGTTTGTGGGTGATATGAAGTACTTAATTGCAGCTTAGTTCCCACCAATTTGAACAGAGACTGCCAGAACAAACTTATGAATATTTTGTCCCTATCAGTCACAATAGAAGAAGGAAATCCATGCAGTTTATAGATGTGATCAATAAACACTTGAGCCAAATCTGCAGCAGTGTAGGGATGATGAAGGCCTATGAAATGCCCATATTTGGTCAACCTGTCAATCACTACCCATATGACTGTGAAACATTTCGATTTGGGCAGTCCCTCTATAAAATCCATAGATATATCATTCCATGGTTTTTCTGGAACAAGTAAGGGCTGTAAAAGACCTGGCAAAGCTACAGTCTCATGTTTGTTTTTCTGACAAACATCACACTCTTTAACAAATTTGGTAACATCCTTTTTCAGAGAAGGCCAATAGAAATATTTCTTAAGTCTCTCATAAGTTCCAGTGATACCAGAATGTCCCCCAATAGGAGTCTCATGAAATTCTGAAAGCAGTTTAGTTCTTAATATCGCATCAGGTCCTACAACCAGCTTACCTTGGAATTTCAGTTTCCCATGGTTAAAGGAGTAACCAGGCAGACCATTAGGATCCAATTGAAGCTGAGTAATTTTGTCCCTTAATTCAGCATCAGCTTCCCAGGAGTGAGCTAACTCCAGAACCCATTGAGGAATGGTGGTGGTAATCGCTGAACAGCTTTGATCCTGTTCCGGTGCTGAGAACTGCCTTGATAGGCAATCTGCTGCCACATTCTCCTTACCCTTCCTGTATACAATCTCATAGTCTAACTCCATTAATTTAGTAATCCATTTTTGTTGATTACTAGTAGTCACTCGCTGCTCCAAAAGGTATTTCAGACTCTGATGATCAGTTTTTATTAACACCTTGTTACCCAACAAATAATGTCTCCATTTGGTTATAGCATAAACCACAGCCATCAATTCCTTATCATATGTAGACCATCCAAGATGTTTGGATGCTATAGCCTTACTCAAGTAAGCTATTGGTCTCCCTTGTTGCACCAGGACTGCACCCAACCCATAGTAAGAGGCATCTGTTTCCAAAGTGAATGGCATTCTGAAATTTGGCATAGCCAAAACTGGTGCTGCAGTCATAGCTGCCTTAAGGGTCAAAAAAGCAGCAGTAGCCTCCTCACACCATACGAATTTGTCCTTCTTCAAGAGATTAGTCAGGGGTTTGCTAATGAGCCCATAATCTTTAATAAATTTTCTGTAATACCCAGTTAAACCCAAGAATCCTCTTAAAGACTTAATATTCTGTGGCAAGGGCCAAGAACTCATACAATTAATCTTGTCAGGATCTGTTGACACACCATTGTGAGTAATGATATGCCCTAAATACTGAACTTGTTCTGTACCAAACACACACTTACTTCTTTTTGCATACAAGGAATTTTCTCTCAAAATCTGTAAAGTCATTTGTAAGTGTCTGAGATGTTCTTCATAATTGGCACTATAGACTAAGATATCATCAAAAAAAACCAAGATAAATTTCCTGAGATAAGGCTTGAAGACATGATTCATGAGAGATTGAAAAGTTGCTGGAGCATTGGTAAGCCCAAAGGGCATTACCAAGAACTCAAAATGCCCGGAAGGAGTTCTAAAAGCTGTTTTTTGAATATCTGGAGGATGTACTTTAATTTGGTGATAACCCGACCTAAGGTCAAGTTTGGAGTAGTATTTAGAGCCATGTAGCTCATCTAAAAGCTCATCTATAGCTGGAATAGGGAACTTATCTTTGATGGTCATGTTGTTCAAGGATCGATAGTCCACACACATTCTCCATGTACCATCCTGCTTCTTCACCAAAATGACTGGAAATGCATAAGGGCTGCTGCTAGGTTGAATTATTCCTGAGTTTAACATCTCATTCACAATCTTTTCAATTTCCTCCTTTTGAACATGTGGGTATTTGTAAGCTCGCAGATTGACGGGCTGACTTCCATCCTTCAAATTAATGTGATGATTGTGAAACCTATCTGGTGGTAATTCCTTAGGCTCTTGAAACACATCATCATATCCTTGTAATAACTCCTCCATTTTAGTACAGTGTTTATGTTGGCTTTCAGCTGCATCATCAGCACTTGCATCATCTGAAGCAATTTCCATGTTGTTGGATTCTGAGCAGATGCCAAAAAGGTACCCAAGGTAACCATGTGTTGCTGAATTCAAAACTTTATGGAATTCTTCAGGTGACATTAACTGAACCATAGGCTGTGTTATACCAGATTCCCCTTTTAGCACAATGTCCCTATTTCCTTTGACAAATGACAGTTGAAGCTGATCGAAATCAAAGGTAACTGGATTAAAGTGCTTGAGCCATTGCACCCCTAACACAGCATCAATTCCTCCTAGAGGCAAAATTCTGAAATCAGTAGTAAAGGTTTCTCCTTGTACTGTCCATTCTAGTTTGGAACATTCCTGGTAGCTGGTTACTCTAAACCCATCAGCAACTGAAACTGCAAGTGGTTTTGTCTCTTGTAGGCTAGCCTTAATCTTTTTTGCTGCTTGTGGATCTAGGAAGTTATTGGTACTGCCACTATCAATAAGTATTCTGAGCAACTTTCCATTTGCCATTCCCACAACTCTGATGGTATTGTTGTCACTATGGCCAGACAGAGCGTGTAAGGTAATATGAGCTTCTTGAAGGTTACAAGTATTACCATCACCTCCTGCCTCCTCTTCACAGTCTTCCTCTAGTACGCCATCATTGTCACAATTATCTTCAGAGGGCAACATTAAGAACAAATGTGGTTTTTTACATTGATGTCCAAAGGAGTAAGGTTCATCACACGAGAAACACAATTTCCTTCTCCTTTTCTCGGCAATTTGTTCCCTAGTTAAACCTTTAATAGGTAAGGTTTTTCCCATCTCCATATTTGGTAATCCTGGACTATTGATCACTGTTGCAGTCCCTCCCAACTGCCTAACACCAGCCACAGGGTTACTTTTCTGAGAATTCCCTGGATATACTCCTTTAAACCCTGACCTGCTCCTTTTAATCCAAGCTTCAAATTTAGCTTCCTCCACTCTAGCTAACCTGATAAGTTCTTTGAGAGTGTGTATGTTCAGTTCTTGAACCCCCAATCTGATTTCTTCTTTTAAACCTCCCATAAAACAGTCCACAAAAAAAAACTTCATTAAGTGCTGAGTTTCTAATCAATGACCAACTCCTCAACTCTTCAAATTTTTTTCTGTACTCATCCACCGTACCAGTCTGTTGTAAATTTTTCAATTCTCCTATTGGATTTATCTGAGTCTCCGAACTGAACCTTGCCATAATTTCATCAATTAACCCTTCCCAGGTTAGATCTAGACCTTCATGCACAAATCCTGAATACCATTCTTCAGCCTCTCCTTCCAAGTTCATAGTAGCCAAGTATAATTTCTGGTTATCAGCGACTGAGTGATGAGAAAATAGCTTGTTGCACTTCCTAATCCATGATCTAGGGTTGTCTCCATCGAATTTAGGGAACTCAAACTTAATTGTTCTGAATATGTTGCAATTATTATGATTATTACTAGTTCCAGAATCCAAATTTCCCAATACTGAACCTGCTGAATTATACGGAGTACCTGTGTTGTTAGAAGGTCCCGGCAGTCGAACTGATAGCAAAGCTTCAACTCCTTTCATCATTTGCTCCATTTTCTGCTCCATTTTCTGGTCGATCTTATCCTCCACACTTTGTGTGATGCTGTTAACAGATTCCTGGAACTTAGCTTGTAGTTCATTGACTTGAATCTCTAAATTGCTGAGTCGCTGATTGTTGGTTGCCATAGTTGAATCGTCACAGCTCTGATACCAATTGTAAGGATATTGAATGCAATTCCTTAACTAATTCAGTGAACGAACAGTAAAGGAAGAAGAATTAATGAAAGAAGGAAATTTAGAAGAAATTGGAGAGAGAAACAGAATAACAATTCATTTCATGCCTTTCTCATACATCACTCCTCTCTATATAACAACACTTCAGCATTCTCTCTTAACCGACTGATTCCGGAAAAGACAAATGTAACCTCCCATACTGAAAATGAAATAACACTAATGACCCTGCACTAATTACTGTTGTAACAAACTAACTAACAGAATTTATTAGTTGTTATTATTTAATCTACCAATTCCACTCCTTACAATAGGTGAAGGTTGAAGATGGTGATGGGTATGGGAGGCGAGGGATGTAGATGATAGGTGGTGTCGGTGCTGAACTGCGGTGGAGGCGATGGATACCATGAAGGTGGTTACGGAGGGAGTGTGTTCTAGCAGATGAAAAGTATCTTGAAACTGAAGATGCTTTGGATTTTTTTTAATTGTTTGTTTTGCTTTATTTTATATGATGCTTTAGCTTTTAATGTGTTTTTTTTCCTTGTTTAAGAACAATGTTCATTTTCAATTTTATTTTGAGCACTTCTACATTTATCCGGAAATTGTACCCACTGCCTACCCGTCTCTCACAAACTTTTTTATTTTTTTGCGAGAGGCGGGTAACGGCGGATACACCTTTCCGGGTAAGTGTAGAATTTTTCTTTTATTTTTCCTATATAAGCATTTAAAATATTAAAAACTTGGCTACTTATCCACCTTTACAATTTTATATATTTTTTAATATAAAATGTGTAGCCTGATGTCCACATCATTTTAAACATTAGTCACATAAGCTTTTCTGTTAGTATTTTGGACGAAAAATTATAAAATCACTAGATTGAAATATTTTTGTTAGTTCGATAATATAGATGTAACAAAAAAAAGTTTTAGTAACTAAAATAAAAATCGACCCTTAGTACAATGACCAAAATATCAATTAACCCCAGTACGAAAGCAATAATGATTCGAGAATGAACATATAACAGAAAACTGAAGCAATTTCTTCAAGTGAACAAAATTAAATATTTACAGTATATAAACATCGACAATCTCAATGGCACTATATTATAGTGGTCAAAATGCCAAGGCGATGATAGACGGCGGCACCAGGCAGTGGGACAAGTTTTCTTCCAAATTTGAATTAAAGCCATCAGATTTTCACATGTACTCGTATCTGAAAAGTAGATCGAAATCTCCTAATCAATGCACCAAAAACTAGTAAACAAAACCCCCCCCCCCCGGATACATAATCAAAATTAAATTGATTTTGTAGAGAATTCACCCTCAAAGTGGAGCAATTTTTCTCTCTCTAGATTTCAGATCGTTCGCCTTTTCGAGAGATAGACAAACAGTCCTGACTAGAAAACGTATACTCCCCCTCCCTCCTCTTTACTTGACGCAATTTATATGGGGGCAACACAAGACAAATTTAAATAAAAGCTTTAACTATATCATTAAAAAATAAAATATAATACAAATTTTTGTATTAATTTTTTTTTAATAATAAAAATAAAATTTCTGTCTCAAAATTTATTCACTTAAACTTATTGACGCGGAAGAGAACGTCACATAGTTCGTACCAATCACTTTAAACCACATAAGCTACATGGCCCATATATGTTTTTTTATAATACTTTTACACTTATATATTTTTTTTATCCACATAAATAAGCATGGTTTCACCTCATTTTATTTTTAACTTAAATAAATAAATTACACTCATTTGTCTTATATACAAATAATAAAAATAAATAAATAAAGTTAATAAATCTAAAATTTTCCTCATTTTTTTCCCAATTAGAAAACGTGGTATTACTAGAATTTTGAAGACCGTAAAACTAAAAGTATATGAGTGACAATTTAATGATCTTATTAAATATTAATTGTTGGAATTTTATTTTCTTGAATAATTAATGAATTTTTTTTTGTGATTGCATTTTCCAAAAGTGTTCGAAAAATAAATGAAAAATATAGTATTACCTCATTAAAGTTGGTACGTTTTATTTAATACACTATTTAATTTTTAATTTTACAAATTATAACATCAAATTAATTAAAAAATAATAATCGGGTCATTCCGTCAAATTAGATGGATGAAAGTTAACTTTTTTCCAATGTATTATTTTTTATTAATTTAAAAATATTGTGGAAAAGCCACGTGGCTTACTTAAAAATTTGTTATTTTGTTTAAAATTTTATATTGAAAATTTTATTTTATTTTATATTTTAGATTTTATTTTATATTTTTAAAAATTATTATTTTATTTTAAATTCTTTTATTGTAATTTTTCAAGTTCATTTGCATTTATAAAAATTTATTATATATTATTTAATTTTTGTTGTAATTTTAGAGTTATTTTAATTTAATTTTGTATTTTTTAAAATTTATCATTATTAAAAATTTTATATTGAAATTTTCAATTTTATTTTAATTTCATTTAAGTACTTTTAATAATTTAATTTTTGAAATTATTTTATATTTTAAAAATTTTAGTATTTTAATTTTAAATTTCAAGTTTATTTTCATTTTATTTGTATTTTGAATTTATTTATTTTTATTTTTATTTTTATTTTAAATTATTTTAAATAATTTTTTTACATATATTTTATTTTAAATTAATAACATAATAATAAAAAAACCATGTCATTTTTAAAATAATAAAAAAAAACAATACAAGCCACATGGCTTTTCCACATAATTTCTAAATAAATAAATAAATCTCACGTAGGATTAATGATAATTTTCGTCCAACTCATTTGACGAAATGTCCCAATTTAATTATTTTAATTAATTTAATGTGATAATTTATAAAATTAAAAATTCAGTGTTCTATTAAGTAAACAAAAATTATTGTATGCCCCTGGAGCAATGCTCCACCCTCTCACATGAGGGGGGGTCCACACGGGTCACATCATGTGTGGACCCCACCCTCATGTGAGAGGGTGGAGCATACTGTAGCAATGCTCCTGGGGCAGGAAATAATTTCTCGTAAACAAAACATACAAACTATATTGGCATAATCATATGTTTTGCCAAAAATAAATTGATATTTTCATTTTCATTTTCATTGCACCTTACTTTTTCAAGTGAAGAAAATTACATATTTTTAATGTAGAGACTATATATATATTTTGAATGCCATCACTTTAAAGGGACATTAATAAAATTACAGTGAATAATTATTTCTCAAGTATAACATCAAATAAATATCACACAACATTTGAATGAGAAGTCACAAGACCCACAAAAAGAGTCTATTTTTATTAGCGGTCGGGTCGAAAAAATATCATTACCATGGAAGGAAAATAGGTTTAGCTGCAACGGGTACCTGTATAACATTCACAATAGAGTTGGGGGCAACTCCGAATATTCCACACTCGAGGTACATCCTCTGCATCATGCTATGCTTGCTAATAGAGACAATTCATAGCTTCCAAGAAAAGAGAATAAAGAAGCCAGTGATCCCAAAATCAAGAAACATTTTGTTAAAAATATTTAAGTATTACTCATATCGTTTCTATAAAATCAAATCTACAAACAAGTGAAAATTTGCAGAAGGCAGAACTAAATTCTAATCAGTTCATTGCAGTGGAAGCGAAGGGACATTGTAATTGTTATGCTGCAATAGCAGATAGCTGCAGTACATGTGATGTGACACAGAGAAATAGAAGCAAATGATCTAGGTATAGATGCTGATGTAGATTTCTTTTATTTGGATGCCTAGAAAATCATTACAGCTACTCGAAGTGAAGCAATCAGTCAGCTAACTTATGGGGTATTATCAAGGAAACACGGCCATTTCTAGACTACATCGATGGCGTAACAAGTAGTTACAAATTAGATTTTGATCAACAGGGTAGTCCACAAACATTTATGCTGAATGCTTAATCAGTAGTTCCCTTTGGCAGACTTTCAATAAGCCAACAAAGGTCAATCATTGATAACTATTAGCAACCCATCCAATGACCATTTTGGAAGTGATAACTGAAGAATTGCCGCTTGAGGATGTATTGTGACTATATTCACAATACCATCTATTGCAGTTATCAAGTAAATCAACAGATACCCTCTATTCAGCAAACACTCAAATTCTCAGCATCAAATAGCAGGTGTAAATTTCACTTTCTCTGGAAGGATCTACCACCTTTCTGTCCAACTCCAGTTCCCGCAAGACCTGATGACAGAAGAGATCTGGAATCTGGGCGCCATTTTAACTCTTTTAGAACAGAAAATAATGCTGCTAATTCTGAAGTTATTTCACTACCCTTTATATTGTTGCATGAGACTACTTTAAGCCTCTTAAGCTCTTTCCAGGATAGAACTACTGGGTCTAAACCATCCATAGTAAGTAATGAGCACCCCTCCAAAGAGATACGCCTTACTCTCCTACAAAAAGAAAATTCAGAACATAACTTTAAGAATTGAAGTAGGGTAGAGATTATTTAGGCATATTAATATTCCCAAGTTATCAATCCCCATAATACAAGGATAAAAGGACAGTTCCAAAATATAAGAGCTACATTCATTTAATTTTGGCCTATGCAGTTATGATGAATATTGTAAATTATCTAAAAAGTATAACTAACTCCAAGATTTACTGTTTTCAAAACTTAAATGAATGACATAACTTTTAAACTTTAGGATTTCATGAATTGACTTCATAAAGTCAAAAATGGCTCTTCTATTTTGAAACGAAGGAAGTACCATTAAATAGCAGTTGTCATGTTTAAACTATATCCAATCTACTCCATTGCAAAGTTTCTGGCCTCTTTACTGGGATACCCTGTTGAATAGTCATGTCTTTCACTCTGGTAATTGCAGTAGCCTCCAGCAAGATTACACAACATTAAAAGTATAGGCTACTATAAAATGTTCAATATAAACTTGTGCAGTAAATTCAATATATCATTAGTTACAGTATGAATTTATGGCATTCCTGTAAGTTTTGTGTAAAATAGTAGGTACAGAAGAAGTCAAGAGTGCATTTTTTTCTTAATTCAAAGTTTTGTAATGACAACTATCTTTTGGCCGTGACAAGAATTGAGATTCCTGATATAATGATTAACTTTCATTATTGCAAAATTTATGAGGAAACATATTAGGTTGAATTGAAAGATTAGTTGCTTTCCAAATGAGAAGAACACTTGTTGAGCAGAGTTAAATACATTTTTTAAACTCTCCACCTTAATGAGAACTTTTTCAGTTAGCCATGCAAATGAATGCAATGTAGGCATAAAAGCAACTACATAATTATTTCTTCATAGAACTGACTATTAAGCTTTTAGTTGTCATGCTACCATCAAAATTAGCAGCAGAAGACATGCAGAAAAGGTAAAATCCAAACACTAGGTAACATATTTTATCAATAGTACCTCCTTACAAAAATGCTATATAAGTTCAGTTAGACAAGCAGCAAATGAAGTTTAAGACCATACCTACAAATGCTTGCATTTCCAAATGTAGCGTTATCCAATCCCCAACAATCCTCAAAGATAAGCTCTCTAACAGCCCGACAAGCTAGAAACAATGCTCTAACACCCTGCTTATCCCGCAGCTGACAGCGCAGTAAATGCAATTCTTCAAGAGCAGGACAAGAACCCAGATGCTCATCAGGACCAGGACTTGTATCAATACTCTTGCAAGACTGAAGCTTCAAAGTCTTCAAATTCACACAATACGACAGCGCTGCTAACCACCCACCATCCATCCTATGGTCACAAAGGGTCAGCTCCTCCAGCATTTGGCAACACTGGCCAAGGGCTTTGATTCCATCAAAGCTCCCCTCACAACCAACCAGCTCAAGCTTCACTAACCGCCTGCAACCTTGAGCCAAAATAGTCAACCCAATATCCGATATCACTGAATCATACAACCCATCAACACAACCAATCAATTTCAGAATCTGCAAATTCTGGCACCCCGAAATCCCTTTCAACGCAAAATCTGAACAACAGTGCAGCTCCAGCTCCTGCAAAGTCTTGCACTCCTCTGCAACAAAGGTCAACCCTTCTTCACTCACACCTATTAACACGAGCTTCCTCAAATTAGAACACCCTCCAGCAAGAACCCGAATCCCCTGATCAATCAAACTTGAATCCAACAAATCCTGTTTCCTAATAAACCCATCATTTGAAACCCCCGAATTTAAGTGAACCAATACGAACCTATGACTTAACAAGATCCCTGAATTACGCGGCGATTTAATACAAGCTCTAACAAGATCAACATCAGTTAAATTAGGGAAACGATAAATCAACCGACCCGACTCAAGAAAATCCCAATCTAATAGCTTAAGCGAGCAAACTAACCTGCCACTGAGTTTTTCCCAGCGCTTGCAAACTAGTGAGTTGGGGATTTGCTGAGATTCCTGCAGCTTAGACAGAATAATATATAAAATCTGGTCGGACAATAAGGAAGTATAATCTGGTCCAGAACCAACATTAATTTCTATATTTTCCGATTGGGTTTCATCAGAATCAGTAGGGGGAGTGCTTGAACTGGAGGGAGAATGAAGTCGCATTTTGAGAACCACATGCTTTAGAGCTTCTTGTTGGTCTTTTAAAACGAAGTCTGGCAAGCTCTGGCGCTTCTTCAACGGCGGTAACTGACTGTTCCTTGGTGAAGATGGCATTGAACCAGGATCAGGGTTTCATTTGATGCTCAATAAGGGTTTACTTGGGCATATAACCCTCTACTTTCTCTCTAAAATTCAACAAAAACAAGAGCAATTTCTTGCTAGGGTTTCATATACACAAAAAAAATCAAAAAATCTAGGGTTTCATAAAAAAATGTATGTAGCAATTTCTTGCTAGGGTTTCATACCAAAAAAATCTAAGGTTTCATAAAAAAAATTGAATGTACTCTAAATTGGTTTCTGATCAAGAGAGTAGATTTGTGGGGCGAATATTTATTATTTTCTCTCTCATGGATTTATTTTTTGTTATTTTGTCGAGGGTACGGATTTTATGTGAAACGAGGCAAGTTTATATTTACAACACTATCTATTTTCTTTCCACGTCAGCTGATTCTGTTAGTTTTGTAACGTGTCATGCTTTAAGTGGATATCTTATTGGGTAAGTATGTGGTCTTCCACATATGATAACTCTAGGCTTAGGTTATTTTGTTTTATTACAGAAAAATTTATTAAAAGTCAGAGAAGAAGGGCTATTACTTCATAATTGATTTACTTCTATAAAGAGATGGCAAAAAGATTCATGAAAAGTTTATGAAAATCAATCATTTCATATTTAGAAAGGGAATGGAAATTTTGTTGGTACCTTTGAGTAGATTTTATATGAGAATATTGTAAAATAGGATTAGCTAATTAAACTAGGGGATGTAATGATAAATATATATTAATATTAAATATTAATATATATAAATATATTAAATAATTTTTTTATATATATTATTATTTTATTTTTACAGTTCTACAACAGTCGGAATTTAAAATAATTATAAAAATAGTCGACATATATATATATATTTTTTAAGAAAAATGATATTTTTAACTTTGAATTGATGTGAAAATATCAATTCAGCGCAACTTTACAATATATTATGCACATAACACAATTGTGCAGTGCATATATTGCGCTGAATTGGCACGTCGAACACCAAAAATATCAATCCCCCTAAATAGGCCCTTGGTCAAAAAATGAATAATTTTTGCTCTCTCCACCCCTGCATTACATTTTATGACAAAAAATGTTACTAATTTTCGGCATAAATTTTAAGAATATTATAAAAAGTGAAATAATATTTTACCCTCTGTAATTTTTAAATTTAAAAAAGAATGCGAAGAGACTGAGTTTAGGAATTGTAACTTGCTTAATTCTATGAGACTACTCCCTGTAATTTGCATAAGGAAATTTCATCTCTTTAGTTCTTTGGATAGGGTTTGCTGCTTCTCCCCTTTGTATAGTGCAGATTTATGGTACTACATAACTTTTTGGATGGGGAAGCCTTGCAGTTGTAGCTCTACTTTACATTGCAAATTTACCTCTTGCTTTGCTGTGGATGTTTGATTGATAAAGGGTGGATGAGAATTTGATGCTCTATGGATTCTTCTACTTTAATTATCTTTTTATTTAATTCTAGTGTTTTGTCTGGTATTAATGGCTTAACTGAGGACATTATTTTAGTGGGAGCTTAATTAGTTTGATATCTGTATTATTATGTCCAAAATTCGTAAATGGTTAGTCCTTAAGCTCATTTATTGACGACTAATCAAGGTATATACGAGAATTTCTTGTAACGTTTCTATTTTTTTTTTTCCCCAATAGTGTATAATGTATATATATCTATAAAAAAAAATTCTTTATTTTGATTACATGCTGCTTATCAGCAGTAGAACATCCCAATCTTTTGATAAGAGATTCCTAGCTATTGGATGTTAGATAATTAGAATCTTATTTAATAAGAACAAAGATGATGGATGGGGTATATTTGGTAACGAAAGTGAGTTTTCCTTCCTTTAATTTCTGTAAATTTTTTTCTGAGACCGCTAAAATTGAAGTGTGTAATATATATATATATATATACATACATAGAGAGAGAGAGAGAGAGGTTGTTAAAGAAAAAGAGAAAGGAATCCAATCCAATCCAATGTCATAAATATTTGGAGAAGAACAAAAGCTTATGATTCCACAATGATATGTCAATATCCTCTTTGCCATGCTAAATTGAAATATATATCTATCTGCAGCTAATAATAATAGCCCAAAGTCTAGTAAGAGGAGGAACTTTATTTCTCCACCCTTCAAATGGTTGGAGTAAAACACAACACGGCTAGCTCTTGTTTGTGGTTGGAAATTAATAAAACGGGAGTAGGAGAAGTCACCCTTTCACTTTAGGCCCAATTTTAATGCATCAATTAAACTTCCAAAACCTGTCACATTGTGTGTGTGTGTGTGTCTATATATATATATATATATATATATATATATATATATATATATATTTATTTTAATAATAATAAATATTTACAATTTTGAAAGGGGAGAGGAAAATGATATTCGGATCCCTCATTTCTACTTTAAATCTCCAAAGGGCTGTTTTAACAATTAGATAACGAGGTAAGTTTGGTTGGAACAAACAAAGAAAATAATAAAGTCCAGACTGCTTGCAAAATCTATCTCTAGTATTTTTATTTATGGGCTGCTGGAGAGGGTCCTTCCTGCCGGCAGTTGATCCAAATAGGGTTCTATTTATTTAGCGTTAATTGCAAAAGCGTCTCACAAAGTTTCGCATTTTTTTCATTTTTAGTCTCAAAGTAGTAATTTTTTTAATAGTCCTTTATTTAGTGTTAATTGCAAAAGTGTCGCTCAAGATTTGACAAAATTAAAAAACAATTTTCTCCTTTTAAGTTTGAAATTAAACTTTTGAAAATGTGTTTCCTTTTAACAGTTTGATAAAACTGTTGGACAGAATCCTTCACCTACCCAAGGACTAGTGGGTCAATTGGCCCACTAAACTTTTCTTTAGATTTAATGTATAACAAATTTAGAAAATTTTAGATATAATAGATAAATTGATCATACTAAAAATTTGTAAAGTTTCTAATATAAAAGGTCAAATTAAAATTTTATAATTTTTTCAATCAAATATAAATCTTACAACACTCTCATCCAGATAATGTACTCTAGTCTCCAAAATTTATAAATTATTAAATAATAAAATTTATAACTAATAATATTATTTAAATATTTTATAATATTCATTATTATACTAACAAAAGTTAAATGAATTTATATTAATTTTGAGTTTAAAAATATTTCAAAAACTTAATAATAATCTTATATTTTAAAATGTAGAGTGTTATCAAATACATGTTCTAATATGTACATCACGAAATACAAAATTACTCATAATTTTTTTGGCTCGGGTGTAGTCCGCATCTCCCGCCAACTATTTATACCTTTATTATAATTTTGACCTTATTAAAAAAAAAATTTGACTTCGTAACTGCACGAAATTGTTCGAATTTATTAAAATAATTATGTTATTTAAGGTTTGTATAATGTATAGATTATTGTATTTATATATTTGGAATAAACCAAATATGTACTTAATAATATAAAGCTTGTGTTTTGACAAAGTATTAAAACGTAACAGTTTTATAAAAAAAATTAAACCTGAAAGAACACAATTAAAAAATTACTTTAGAGCCAAAAATAGAGTTTTATAAAACTTTTAAGGATACTTTGCAGTAAACCCCTTTATTTATGTGACTTCCCTGAGAGCGTAATTTGGATGCTTCCTTAGGTGGTGCGTGAATCTGCCATGTGTGCTTCCCCTCCTCCTATGAGTAATTATTTAAGCGTACTGAACAGGTGTTTTATATTATTTATATATTATTATTTTAATATTTAAAATAAAATAATTTATTATAAATATTACAATAATATAACATAAACAAGTATTTAAGAATATTTAATAATTTTTCCGTATCTATGAGGCATAAGCCGATTCATCTTTTTATTAAGTTTACACGTGTCGACAGCCCACGTCACTAGCTCCGGTCCAATGTTTCACTTCCCCACGCGCAGTCCTTGGACATTTTCTCACAGGTTTCTGCAAAATCTCTTTTTACTTCTGCCTGTCTGTGTATATCCCTTCCTCCGTCTATATATATTAGTATATTATATATATAAATATATTGAGTGTACGTTGGGACTTGGGAGCTCGTGAAATATTCTGCAGGTTTTAGTGTGTTTTTTTTGTTAAAAACATTAAAAGCGAGAAAATTTTCGATGTTTGTAATCTGGGATCGGTCATTAAATTAAAAAGTACATTGGATAGATGAGTTATTAATCTAATCAGTAATAAATTAATAATATCATAAATATATAAAAAATATATTATTAATAAATAATTAATAAAATTTTAAAATATTTATTTTTTTATAAACTAAAATAGAGTAAATAATGTTATAATATTAATAAAAATATTTTATACAATTTTTTTTTTTATAATTGATTCAACTAACTGATTTTATCAATTGAACAATCAGTTGGACCGGTGGTCAATCGATTTTTGACTGGGTCGCTGAAAATTGATTTTTAGATAAAATCAGACCGACTTGTCAACTGATCCCGATCAACCCACCGTTAGACCACCGATCCGATCCAGATTTACAAACATCGAACATTTTGTTATAAACGGTAATTAAACTTGTAAAATTTACAAAGCGTTTATCATTTGTCTATATTTTTAAATTTTGTGAAACTCAACATTTCTTATATAAAAAAAAATATTTATTGCTATGTAAACATATATTGGAGAGCTGCATGTGACTTTGGGAAGAGCGAGAGGTACCATATGATTGAGAGTAATTGGTTAAATTGTTCCTTCTTTTGAAGTAGACAAATGCATTTAGTGATCCTCTTGCCCACCAAAAACTCTTTAAAAGATGCTCCTCCTTCATATCCAACTACCAATCACAACCACCTTTTTTTCTATTCTCTCTCTTTCTATCCGTCCTCACTTATATGGACCATTCTTCCTTTCTCACTCTAAATTGTTCTTATCTACTTATTTTACCATCTCTAGCTATTAAATACCCAAAAGGTTAAATTCCTTTCCCTCAACCCCTCAAAATATTTCCTTAGCCACATATATAGTAATATATAAGCTACACACAATCTAGCTGGGCTAGCTAGCTAGATTGTCTCTCTATCTAAATATACATACATCTATAATTAATGCATCCCAATGGTTGGTTGATTATATATATTGAACAAGAAGAAATAAGGAAGTAGTTTTTGAATCAGCGGCAACTTATTTCTCTCAAGAACATCATCGATGAATCAGTGTGTACCAAGCTGGGATCTTGATGAAAAATCCAAGCTCAATTTCCGTTATCACTCCAATTCTCTCTCTCTAACTCCAGATGTTCCCACGTACGCTTCAAATTTCTCTATTTACGCCCCAGCGAGTAGAAATGAATAAATATAATTTTCATTAATTAATTTTTTAATATTATTATTTCTAAATATTAGTATTAATTATATTTCAGGTTAGATTATGAAGTGGCTGAGCTAACTTGGGAAAATGGGCAATTGTCCATGCATGGTTTAGGTCTTCCGCGCGTGCCGCCCAAATCCCAACCCACCGCTTCTCGCCCCAAATACACGTGGGAGAAACCACGCGCCGGTGGCACACTCGAGTCCATAGTTGACCAAGCCACCTTCTTTCCCCACTATAAAACCACCGTGGACGGCAGTTCTGGTGGCCGAGATGCCGACGCCGATGAACTCGTGCCGTGGTTCAACCACCACCAACGTTCTATTAACGCCCAAACCTCCGGCACAGCCACGGCGTCCGCCACCATGGCGATGGACGCGTTGGTTCCGTGCACATTAAATAGCAATAGAAATGACGGAGGCGGTTCCATGCACGTGCTGGACTCGGGGGTTGGCACCGGCGTGGAGTCGTGTAGTGGGGTTGCTCCGTTTGAGACGGGGAGGGTGGCACACGAGTGGAGCAGCTGCCGGGACCAAAGCGTTACGGGGAGTGCCACGTTTTGTAGGGATAGCCGGCAGGTGACGCTTGACACGTGCGAGAAGGAATTTGGTGCGGGAGGGTTCACCTCAACTTCCTTGGGGTCGCCGGGAAACACCAGCTCCGGCAAGCAGTGCACCGGAGACGACCACGACTCCGTTTGTCACAGCAGGCCTCAGGTACTTGCGTATATTCTAGCTAGCTAGCTTGCATGGAATTTAGGCAAATGCAATTTTACTTAATTCTCTTAAAGAAGTAAAATTTATTTTATTTGATTTTATTATGAATTGTTTGTTATTTATAGAGGGAGGTAGGGCATGAGGAAACCAAGAAGAAAGCAAATAAATCCTCAGTTTCAACCAAAAGAAATAGAGCAGCTGCTGTCCACAATCAATCCGAACGAGTAATTAATCTTTATCTCTTCTCTCTCTCAAAACACACGCACGCACACACACACACACATATATACATATATATATATATATATATATAAATATACAAAACAGATGATGGTTATATAAAATCATATACGACGACTAAATTTTATACCGCTCGTAGCAAGATTTAAAAGTTGAGATACAAGAAAACAGTTCACCACACCGTATTATAAATGGCTAAAGTATTTTTATAAATCTTGATCGTCACATGATCTTAAACTAAACAAAGGAACATAGTTAATAAAAAGTTGCACACCCAAAAGTCAATTAGACTATGAGTACCAATTACACGTTTTGTTTGTGAGTTTTTGACGGAAGAGAATAAGTTTAATTTTTAATTTAGAATTAAAAAAGAAGAAGATTAGTTTCTGTTTACGGACGTTCAGATTCTTCTACTTTTAGACAGGAAGATTAGTTAATAAATGTATTTATGGATAGAATATAATTATAAATGCCTATTTTATTTTATTTTAATATTTCTTTTTTTAGAAACGAAGGGACAAGATTAATCAAAGGATAAAGACCCTGCAGAAGCTGGTTCCAAATTCTATTAAGGTATGTACTATTTCTTGATTTTTCTCCTGCTCTTATAAATTCATTATTTCTGTTTGTCATTTTATTTTTATAGCATGTTTCATTATCTGTAAATGTGTTACAATGATTAGTTTACCTAAAATAACAAGCAAGAGTAAAAAAGATTTACTCCAAAAAGGAAAAAGTCTAGACCCTGAAATTGACTAAATTATTGACAAGGAAAAGTACAAAAATAATGGGGACCAAAACTTTTAATGTTAATAGTATTATGTTTATTTTTGGAACAATCCGATAAAGGTAGTCCACAAAAATATTGTGCAATTGGACGAGTAGCTAGCTTGCTAGCTAGATAAGAAGACGTACAAATTAACTGCACCCACATAACTATCCTTCCCCACTTGTGCTTGTCCGTGTACTCGATCATTGCTGTGGTTTTCTGATTTATGCTTTTAGCCAACATGGAGACTGAACATATACATTTTTGGTTATTGAATCAGTCAAAGTGAGCCTGTAGTCATGTCTTCAATTTTATTTTTACGATGAAAATGTCATAAAATAATTGATTTTTTGTCTCAAATTAATTGTAGCTTGTTTAGAAAACTAATTTGCACAAATTATGTAAAATATATGTCCTTTTGAGCTACCTTTTTTGAGTATAATACCCTCAAGATTCAATACAAAATTTAGGGGGAGAGCGAAATTGATCCAACGTACACCATTTTCTATGCAAAGTGGTCAAATTCAGGCTCATGTTACTTTTGAATTACTTTATCATACAATAAAATTAAAGTGTGACATTCTTTGTAGAAATAGAAAAATATATATTGTTTGCGAATGTAAATTGAGATAATATATTATAAATTTTTTGATTAATTTCAGACAGATAAGGCTTCTATGCTTGATGAAGTGATCGAATATCTAAAGCAACTCCAAGCACAAGTGAATATGATGAGTAGAATGAACATGTCCCCCATGATGTTGCCATTGGCTATGCAACAACAACTCCAAATGTCCATGATGGCACCTATGATGGGAATGGGCATGGGGATGGGGTCCATGGGGATGGGGATGGGTGTCATGGATATGAACGCAGCCATGGCCGGTCGCCCCAACCTCGCCGGAATGCCTCATGTTCTTCATCCGTCAGCCTTTATGTCGCCGCTGACTTCATGGGAAGGAGCCGGTGATAGGTTGCACACACCTTCATTAGTTATGCATGATCCCATGTCTGCATTCCTTGCTGCATGCCAATCACAGGTAACAAACTGCTACTGTAGTGTGATGTGATGATATTTTCAGTGTAATAAGTAATATTATTAGTTACGATTTTGAAACAAACAGTACAAACTCACACTACATACAATATTGTGTTGGTAGTATCAGGAATATATAATACGCCGAAAATATGAGAATCTGATTGGTATCATTGGCAAGAACCAGCCCCCACCTCTCCCTCCCCATAAATTGTAATAGAATAAAGAAAATTTTGATGGATTTTGAATTATTTGCAGCCAATGACCATGGATGCTTATAGTCGGATGGCCGCGCTGTATCAGCAACTGCATCAAAATTCTGCTCCTGGTGCCAAGAACTAGAATGTTATATGTTTTTTTTGGTCACAACTTTCATTCCTTGCTCAATTCTTTCAAAGTTGAAAAGAAAGAAACTATGATCTATCATTATGGTGAAAGCTAAGGTAGAATTGATTCAGGAATTTATGCTTGTGCATGTTGTCTACTGTATCTATTTATCGCAATGTGTGATGATATTTATCCTTCAGTCTGACTTGTTCTTTCTTTATGACATAATTAAATGTTTGGATTTTTCTTTATCTGCTTCTTTATTTTCTTTTATAATTTATGCAACTAATTTTCCAAATTCTTCCTGGATTTTGTTTCGATTATGATCAGTGGGATCTTAATATTTTTCACACTAGTATGTTAGGAGTATATATATAATTTATTCTCCATACATAAATCATAGAAGTGAAGGGAAAGATTCTTAGTCATTCCCAAAAACAAGCTGTCACACTACACCGTATGCTCCACTACATTTACTCTATTTTTTGAGTAATTATTCAATAATTTTAAAATAATTGTCACATAGTATTTTATATTATTTATAAAATATTATTTTATTATTTAAAATAAATTATTTTATTTAAAGTATTAAAATAATATTTTATAAGTGATATAAAATATTACGTAACAAGTATTCAGAATCATTTAATAATTTATCCTCTCTTCTACAACTTCAATCAAATTTTGCATCATTTGATTCTTTATTGCACATAATTTATTCTCTTAAAAGCTGGAAGTGTGGTACTTCGGCCTACTACATTTGGACTCCACCGAAGTAGTGATTCTCATGCGGGTCACTTCTAACTCATTGCCGTCACAATTGTCCAATATATTTGTAACCATGCATATATTTGGTGTAAATTGATTTTAGAATAAAATTTAATTTATTATCTTGAGAGTATAAACTTGTGTTATCTTATCTCATTATAAGTATATCTAAAAGGTCAATTATACCCTTCTGTCTCGCATCGAAGTATGTGCGGTACTTGTAGAGTATATTAGGTCTTCTCAACTTTACTATCAGTAATAATTCGAATAAGTCATGATCTTTTAAATACGATCTATAGTGAATTAAGATATATAACCTAAGTTGATATTAATTCTTGGGATAACGATTGAGCTTTAATTTAAATTTTGTGATGAGTTCGAGTCATTATAAATGGGACTATAAGCTAGAATAGTACGTCAATCGAGATGTATATCATCGAAAAAGACTGAACTATGATTTGGATGAACCATATTGAGGGTGTCAATGATCTAAATAGCTAGGACACGCTTAATCATATACAAGTTCATACTAGATGTTACATTTGCTATAGCATAAGGAATCAAAAGTTAGATGAAAGCGTCGGATGCAAAAAACAAGCATTCGATAAAATAAAATAAAAAGGTAAACATTTAGTGTAGTATAAAGAATAAAAAGTTATAAATTTTTATATGATTAAGTCTATGTTTATTTGTAAGAATTATAATTTCGGAATTATAATTTCAAGACATAGATTATAATCTAAAGATTATGTTTAATTGCATGAATTACATTTGAGATAAGATTATTAATCTCATATTTATCTTATTTGTTTTTAAATTTAGACTTAAGATTATTAATCTATGAATTATAAAATGACTTAATATGAGGGACTATTTAATACCATGTTCAATCAGAGATTATAACCCCAAGACTATTAAGTCATTTTATATTCCCCTGACTAATAGTCTTAAGTCAAAATTTAAAAATAAACAAGACATTTTTGGGATTAATAGTTTTATCTTAAGTGTAATTTTTACAAACAAATATAACATTGGGATTATAATCCATGTCTTGGGATTATAATCTCGGGATCAGTGGAGAAGTCAGAAATAAAGTTCAGTGGGATCAAATTTTGTGTCCACAAATAATTTAGAGGGGCTCCGAGCCAATTTTTTTTAATAATTATATATTTTTTGGTTACATATGTAAAACATAAATTTGATTATAATGATAATATAATAATTGTTAACTCTATATATATTTATATGCATGTATATATACATCATATAAAAATTTTATGGAGAAATTATTTATAAATAATTAATTCTTCAAAAAATACTATAAAATTGATTATTAATTAGTTTAAGAATATTATATGAATATACATATGTAGATGAAGTATGAATGATATAAAATTAGGACTTAAGTGAAAAAAATTATAAAATTTTAATTTGATCTCGTATATTAAAAAATTTACAAAATTTTAGTGGAATTAATGTATATATAACATTTAAAATTTTCAAATTTTTCTATATATTATAAAACAGAATATTTTTTTTATCTAATTAATATCTTTACAAATAAACATAATTTAATTTATGATAATTTCAAATAATTCAAATTGTTTATAAAGTCTCTGCATTGCTACTAATAATAATACAATAAGTTACGATATTTTTAGTCAATTTGAAGCGGGCAGAGTCAAATGACCTAAGTTGCAAAATTTTGAAATAGTATATTGAGTCTTAATCCCAACTTATTGTAGCAAAATTAATGTATATATGATTCATCATTCATTTCACACTAAACTCAAGAAATATATTAGATTATTTTTTTACATAAAAAATTAATTTATTAGATTAATATTTCATCATATTTATTAACTTATATATATTTATTAATAATCATAATAATCATTTTGATATAAGATTCATGTGAAATATCTCAATAATTTTTACTTTTCACTTGAATATCTATCATAAATATTATATACTAGAATAATCACACTATTGAGCACATTTTTTTTTGAGTCTTTGAAGAGTCTTACTCAACTCTAGACTACTCCCTCACACTAGAGTCAACTTTCTTTGAGTCATTTAAGAAGCCTACTCTTACTCGATTGTAATACTATTCCACTGTGCCAAGCTAAACAAGAAAGTATAATTTTATTTTTTGTGAAACCTCTACCCTTACCTAACTCAAATCCATTTACTCCACCACATGAAAAGGGGTAACACGTGACATGTGAATGTCATTCACTAGAGTTTCAACTTGATACTTTGGTCTATTAAACTATGAATTTTGATATTATGTGTATCGAATTTGTATGATTTGTCATCATTTTATTTCAGTTGATCAATAAGTATGTTAAATTATTTTTTAATTTAAAAAATTAATTTATTAAATTAAGACTCTATCATATTTATTAATTTATGTATACTTTTAATATCTTTACACATTTTCCAATATCAAAATCATGTAAAAAATCCTTACTTATGATGAATCGGGACATTACACAATATATAAAATCTGAAAAAAGAGGATACTCCTAATTTTAAATTTATGGTGCATCTATGAGCCTAATAAAACTCGTATGAGAGTTGACTTTAAAGATAAATATCGACATAATCTGGCATGTACAGTCTAACCTGTGTGGGCATAAGAGAGCTAGGCAATTAACGTGCAATGTTTCCCAAAAGATGAACAGTGAAATGATTAGACTAATACATGTTTTTGTCAAACGTATATAGAGAAGGGGTCACCACATGTTTCCGAAACTTGATCCGCTTGCTGATACTTCGCTCTCATACTCGCTGCTGATGCGTCATATATACTTGCATGAACGGTGGAGCTTCCATTGATTGGTGCTCAATTAGCCACATAGTAGAGCTGAGACATGGTGTCACTACTTAGCCTAATCAGTAGGGCTGCGTCTTATTAAATGTAATTGGTTTTTACCACGAACGTCCACATGCATGGATGGAATAAAGTAGTTAATCTAAAAATAAAAGTTATAATACAATGTATGAAATAATATTAATGCAGTATATCAATTAATTAAAGAATATATTAAATATGTATATTAATTGTTTGTTTCATAGCAAAAGAGATCCTTGAATTGACAAAAAAAAATCTTAAATTATTGAGGCAGTTCGAAACCAATTAAAACGACTTTATCATGTTATATCTTTGTATTGATTTTTACAATAGAAGGTTGGGAAATAGTATATGTATAGACTCCCATTTTTTTTTTAATTAGTGTTGTTTTAACAGTAGTTATATATATTAAAATATAATTATTCTTGTCATTAATTAATTAATAATTATATATAATTAATATTAAGGATAATAAAATAAAATAAAAATTAAAGGTGATATATATATATATATATATATCCTATTTATAATATTTTTTTTATATTATTAAAAATCACACGTTAAAATTTATTTTTATATTTTTTATAATTTTTTATTTGATTTATTTTTTAAATTCTCCTCTAAAATTAAAATGTATCCTAAAATTACAAAGAGAGAGAGAGAGAGAGAGAGAGAGAGTGAAATTAAGACAAAAGCAGAATATTATCCGATCCGCCTGAGTCGCAAAATTCGTAATGGAAGATAAGAAAGAAACAGATTTCTATTTGGAATACGAACAACTTTTTCATTTTCTAAAATGAAAACTAATGGAGGGAGTATGAGACCGTACATGTGTAATTTTTTTGAGAATTGATATTTTTATAAATATAAATAGTATTTTTATAAAATAAATAAATTTTTTTTATAGTAAGTGAGTTCTATATTTATGTGAGAGACACTTTATAAAAATATCAATATTTATTTGTGAAATAATAAAACTCATCCTTTTTACTTTTAATTTATTAATTGTATCAAAATTATATTTTGATGTTAAAATTAATTTCAAATTTATATTAAAATAGATAATTTTCAACTGTATTATTTGGCTATTATATATAAAATTTGTCAATCCCACACTTCTCAAGTTGGCAAACCAAATTAGATTGAAAAACAGTATTCCCTAATTAATTCCATTCAGAGAAAAATCCCATGTGTAATATGTACAATTTTTTATATAATTTTGTTCATGTTTATTTTTAATTATTTTGAGTATTTATGGCATGCTCGTAATCAAATTATAATGATAAATATAAAGACAATGTGTTATTGTGTTATTTCATAATATTATCATTATTAAATTAAACTTTTTTAAGATAAAAAATGACAAGAGAATCGTTTAGTGTAACAAAGGGAGCCAGTAACTTCCATAATATTGTCACGGATTTGAATGTGTAATGGATTGACAGCTACTTCTTTTTTACTCCCTCCGTACTCTAAAAATTAATTTAATTTAAATTTTAAAATTAAATTAATTAATTTTAAAATAAAAATATATCTTTTCTTTTTAAATATAAATAAAAATATTATAACAATAAAAAAATTTACGATTAATTTATTACAACATCCAAATTTTGAAAGTTTAAAAATATAAATAAATTTGTTAAATTATTAATTTTAAAATTAATCAATTTAATTAAAAATAATTAAATTAAATCAATTTTTATAAGACGGAAGAAATATTATTATTATTATTTTATTATTATACTACTTATTTTCTAGTTAGTGAGGAAAAAGAAAGATGGACAGGTACTTAAGAGCCATCTCTTTCTGCATGGAGTAGTATTATTAGTAGAAGGTTTAAATGATTGGAAAATGAAGAAAACGCTTGGTCAGTGGGATCACCACATATTTTTTGCTGAATTTAAGCCCTGTCCAAATCAATGTAATTTTAAAAGAAGTTTGTCTACTAGGATTTTTTTTTTTTTTTTTTTCATTTCAAATCACTTCACCTTTTTTTTTGAGCTTTAACCCTTTTAAAATGTCTATTACTTTCGATCATAATTTTCAGATTTAGACCGATTATCGAATTAAAAATAATATTAAATAAATAAATCATTAGTTTAATCCGTAGTTAAACTGTTATTGAATCGGTAAAATTATAAATTCATAAAAAATTATTATTAATAATTAATAAAATTTTAAAATATTTAATTTTCTTATAAACTAAAATATTGTGAAATTATGTTACAATATTACTAAAAATATTTAATTTTAAAAATAAAAATGTTTTCAAACTAAAAAAATATTTTAAAACCGATTCACTAGATTAATTTAATCGGATTTATTTGTTGAATCACCGATTCAACCGGTGATTAACCGGTTCAATCCGATTTTTGACCGGGTAATTAAGAATCAATTTTTTGGACTAAACCAAACTAAAATGTCAATCGTTTTCGATTTTAATCAATTGAGCCGCGAGTCGGTCCGAATTTAGTAACAGTGTTTTTGACTAAGTAGTTAAAAAGTCGGAGCAATATATATGCAATATACCGCATGGAAATTATTTGAATTGTATACTCTTATTTTAGAAAAGAAAAAAATATCAACCAAAATTATCTAATGTTAAAATGAAATATATTCCTAAAATAGAATTATAATAAATTTAAAAGAGAAATAGAATATTTTATACATATATTGTTGTTGGAGAACGAAGATTCAACTCACTTTCATGCCACAAATATTTGGATCTCTCTATTCCAATCGAATTATTTTCGGACTTTAGACAAATTGATCTTCTTTAATTTGCATACCAAATGAGTATTACTTAGAATAGTGAAGTTGTATTAAAGTGAAAATCAAATTTCTTTACGTTACGTTTGAATTGAAAAAATAGAATAATTTTAAGATATTTTAAGTATATAATTGATTGTTGGTGAAAATGTGTGGTGCAATATAATGACAGAATCATCATGCACATTCATTTTATTAAAATTAATTTTATTTTACCACTTTTCACATAGAATAAAAATTAAAAAAATGAAAGGAATTTTTATTTTATTAAAATAATTTATTTTTTAAAATAATTATCAAATATATTATTTTTATTTTATTTTTTCTATCCAAATGTAACGTTATTGTTTTCTCCTCGTAAGAAGGCATTTTGAACATTTTGTCAGCATAGAAACCACTTCTTTGTCTTGACCTTTCTAATTTTCCAAAGAAAAGAAAAGGTCGTAATGCTCATATTAGGCCCAAGTACCTCTCCAATGGCACATCAGCAGTAACCTTTTTATCCTTTTATTTCTCTTTAAACTCTACTTTATTCTTACTATTCAGAATAGAATATATATGAAACTATGAGTGGTGAATGAATTAGTTTCATCGACAGTTATTTATTTATTTTGTACTATAAAATTCTCACTTTAATACACCCAAAAAAAAAGGCTCATTTTTAATAAAACCCAATTTTGAACAATACGATTTTTTGTTTAAGATTTTTTTCAAACTATATATATATATATATATATATATATATATATATATATATATATATATAAGGAAATACGGAGATACATAACTGTGTAACCTTTTAATTAATACAGTCTACCAAAATTATATCGTTTTGGCAGAAATGAGAGACTATCAATACCATTAAATTAAAAATAATTTGTCAAAACGACATAATTTTGACAAACTGTATAACTTAAAGAGTTACACAGTTGTTCACCTTAATTATATATATATATATATATATATATATATATATTTGCATTTTGCAAGGCCTTAAAAATTGAAGAATTTTAATGTTGAATATACCCTAGGACCATATAATCATGGCAGGGAAATTTCAATCATCAAGAAATCATCCAATTCTTTAGGACCATTGCTTTTCTTTTTAAAAAAAAAAGATCCGAAAAATCTAGCATATTGAATCATATAATCTATCATCCAACTTGATGTATGATGTATCTTCACATGGAAAAAAAAATATGCGATGCATCTTTTTTCGAGATGAGAGAAAAATTAATAAAAATGGTCCAAGACAAAAAAAAAGAAGCAAAAGAAACAGACTCTTTGCCTTGTCCTTTTGAAATTGGAATAAAATATTAGAAGCCTGTCATTTTCTAAAATTCAATTCAAGACATTCAATAATGCGGATTTTTTGATATTGAAAAAATAAAGTATATAGAATCCTCGAAAAGAATAATTATTCTGTCAAAAATAAGACAACCAATGATCGATTAAAAGTTTTTAATACTCGAACTTGATTCGATAAAGGTTCAATTGACTTTCGAATATATAACTCTAGAATCAATAAATGATTCAAACTCGTATAAGCTTGATCAAATTTAAAATTAATTATTTTATGACGAAATGGAATGATTTAAACTTAGTTCAACTAAACGGCTTATCAATCTAAATTGAAATTAAGTCCAATCTTAACTATTGCGTGCTACTACTTTCGCAGTGTTTGGGCTGGCGGTAATGGGCCGAATATATAGGCCACACAAAACACATTCAAAGAAGAGGCTAAAAGGCCAAATTGATGAAATGTCAGGGCTGTATAATTAATTGTACGTAGTATAATTAATTGTACGTTAAATTAAAATTCTCTAGTTATGAGGACTCTATCACATACAAAAAAAGTTAAAATAACAAATGTATAGTCCCAGTTGTGCTAAGCCCATACGACTATAACTTGGAATTAATTTAAATGAATCAACTTATGAAGCATAATCATGGGTTGGACCATTAATGATTAATACCACGCCTTTCTAGTGATATTTAGCTTCACGTTGGGCCAGCACTGACTAAACAAGTTGATATACTATTTATTTGAAGTCAGAAGTATTTTGAATTGAAGATAGAATAATCATTTATTTATGTGAGAATTCCTCGTCCGCAGTTTAATTTGCAGTATTCTCATAATTATTATGTCAGCGATGCTTATTTTAGGTAATCCGAGCTAACATTAAACATTATAAGATTACAAGAATAGAGATCTAAAACAGGCCTAAATCAATTAAACATAAGAACAATTAAGGAGGTTAGAAGAAGGATCCATAACAAAATTAATAGCCAAAAAAAGAAGTATGTCCTACTTCAACCGGAAGACATGTACATTGATTTGAAAGGTTCATGATATGATATTCAATCTAATTTGTTTATCCGTATAGTAACACTCTAATCAGTACTATGCATAATTGCATACTACTACTATACCATGGCAGTACGCAATAAAGCTGGTCACACCAATGCGACCATCACCCTGATAACTTTAAAAGGTTAAATAACAGAATTTTTTACTGATTGTATCCCAAGTTAATTTTCTTTGGCATTTTGTTAAGATTAAAAATTTGATAAATTGACGGTGTATATTTAAGTGACGACTATTGGCCAGTGCCTTTGTTTATGTTTTCAGAAAATATCATCAAATACATTATTATGTTTTTAGAGAAATAATATGAAATTATAATTCCAAGACCATAAAGATAAAAGTTTAGGACAAAATTTCTAAAGAGTTTACATTCAAACAAAACTTTTGTTCAAGTTTTTCTTTGTAATTGCACTTTTAATAAGAATTATTTTCCAAATTATAAGCGTGTTGTAACCAGTTCTAAGTGACCCATTAGTTTCTATAACTTATATCTTTAGTGGATTATTTTTACTCATCAAAATAAAAGAGATGATTAAATAACTATTTTATGTTCATTTTATATCTTTATTCGTTTTCATTCTACGACTATCTTTTTCTCTTTTAAGTTATTGGATCAAAAAATAGACATTGTTCCATTAAAGTGAGAATTAAATTAGGAAAAGAGATGTAGGCTACATTTTTCACCAAATAAAAATAGGTAATGCCACGTTCAAAATTGGTAATGCCACGTTCTGTTTAGATTTTTGATGTACCGACACAGGTACAAGTTGCTTGTGCAATGAATGTTGAACGTAATTCGAGACTTGTACATTAAATGAAGAATTTTTTGGATATTTTTTTGAATCTTGTTTTTAGCACAAAAAGTAAATCCAATAATATACAAAATCTGTTGACACAATAGGAAATTTCAGGTTGGTCCGGTCTACCTATAGGAAAATTAAATTATGATATTGGCCATACATATTACAGCCTGTATGAGCATGCAACAATGGGTCCATGTAAACTTTTTATTTTTTATTTACTTATTTTTATGTTTATTTTTATTTTCATCCTACATGCATGTTATTTGTACTCATAAAATTGTACAAAAATCGTACTTTTGATCCATTATTTTTCTTATTGTACCATAGGTTTGATGTGCATCACAAGTATAAGTGGAACTACTGATTTGTTACATCAATTGTAATATCAACTATTGATATATAAATAGATATTGAGACTAGTGAGTGAGAGAGATCAAAATCAAAATTACAAGTAGTTTAATTTAAGTTTGTGCAAATGTGTTTAATGCAATTTATTTGTACTAGATTATATCTTATATTTACCATAGTGAAATAATTTAGCTCGTTTAATTATGAATCGGTTCTTTCAATCGTGTTATACAGTTACATTGACGCTATTATTCAATTTTTTAACACAAAAATTTAAATAATGTTAGTAATTTAACTTAAAGGAAAACATGACACAATAGCATCAATGTAATTTGCAAGATGTATAATTATGATCTAACTGATAGTTTTATTCAAGAACTTTAGTTTATAATATTAGAATAGTTTAATTATTTAATCATAATTATTTCTTCTTATGTTGGGTCAATATTTTTGGTTAGATTTCATTTCATGTTAAATCAACCAAAACTAACTCAAATGGTATCCCCGCAACAAATTTGTTCATCTTTTAACTCTTATGTATTTGGAAAGGTACTACTAAAATTACCTAGTGTATAATAATAATAATAATAATAATAATAATAATAATAACAACACATATTTGATAGGTAATGGGCAAGCCAATGCACGTGTGGATTAATGACTTGTATTAATCACTCTTTTCTTTTGGCACAAAATCTCAACCAAGTGTGTTTGTCTTCTTTAAATGCCGTCTCCTCCGTGGACCCGATCCATGACCCACGGGATTCTAATAATTCCAGTCCCTTTCTTTCCTTTCATCCAACTGTCGGCGAGGTATATATTCATGTATAGCTACAACATTTTATATTTTAATATATACAAAATAATCATATTCAAATATGCTATATATATATATATATATATATGGATCTAATCGTTTGCGTAATTGTTGTGCTAATTATGATTAACACTAGTCAACAATATTACGGACGTATGAGTAATCATCGTCCACCTTGTCAATATATATTTATTAAAACTAATACTCCTACTCTTTTCTTATTTCAAATAAATGTCCCATAATTTTTTTGATTTCTTTCTCATATCAACCTTTACCTAATTAAGAGACATTGTGAAGAAAGAAGTTTAAGTTATTCCGATCGTGAGTAATACTTGGGATCCTTAGGGGAATATTATTTTTACATATTTTTTAATATTTTTACATGATCTCTTCTTACATATAAGTATGATTTATTTTATTTTTATACAAAAAAATAACATATATATAAATATAAAAAATACATGTAAAAATATTAGTTCTTAGCGTAGTATAAAGGCATTATATATGCAATATTGTTTCGCTGTATGATCTTTAGCTATCGTCTCGTATGCTTGCTATAAAAACTAACGAGTCAAAAGACGTGATAACAGAGGATAAATAGAGTGTTTTCTACCTCATCATCACACATCAAAGTGACAGAAATCGTACCTATGACTCTCGATCTATACAATTTTATTCTAAACAGTTTTATTAATTTATCAGATTGAATGAGGACAAAAGACGTGTGAGAGATTTTTATAAACAAATCTTACTACAAATAAAGAAAGTTTTGTTAAAAATAAATGGGTATGCATGTTACAAAATGGGGACTGCATCATATTGTATATTTATTAATGTACATATAATAGTATATTAATCACAATACTAGCTGGTGTGTCTGTACTTTGCCTTTACAATGAGGAGGCACAATATCTTGTAATTTGATATTTTCCTCCCCTTTCCCACCACCTTCCAATTGGCCATTTTCCACTTTCTTTCTTTCTTTATTCATTCATTATCACAACGTCCGAGTCTCTTATACCTACCTAATTCTCCCTTTGTATATATAAATCTCTCTCTTTAAACCAATACCAAAAATCCATCTTTTTTTCTCTCCATAGATTATCACTAAAATGGCTTTATCTTCATCCCTAGCCATATCTCCAAGAAAGCTTAGAAATGATGTATATTCATACTCGTATGATCAACAAGACTCAAATACCCCACTAGTGATTTCTGTTCTTGCTTCTCTAATTGAAAGAACCATGGCTAGGAATGAGAGAATAGCTAGAAATTGCACATGGGAACTATCGAAAAGTGCGAAAACGCGAGTTTTCGATTGCCACGAGACACCGGACATGACGATACAATCGTACCTTGAGAGAATCTTTAGGTACACTAGAGCTGGACCGTCGGTATATGTTGTTGCATATGTGTATATTGATCGGTTTTGTCAGAACCATCCGGAGTTTAGAATTAGTGCCAGAAATGTACACAGGCTTCTCGTCACAACTATTATGGTGGCTTCTAAGTATGTGGAGGATATGTAAGTTCTTTCATTCTCTTCTTCTAATTTCTTTATACTTTGTTCGACATCAACAATATATATGAAGGTTTTTGCATAGAGTTTGATTTTTCTAAATAATTTCTTGTTGTTCTATATATATATATGCAGGAATTATAGAAATTCTTACTTTGCAAGAGTCGGGGGATTAAATACGGAAGAAATGAACAATTTGGAGTTTGAATTTCTGTTCTTGATGGGTTTCAAATTGCATGTAAATGTAAGTGTTTTCGAGAGCTATTGTTGCCATTTGGAGAGGGAAGTGAGCGTTGGAGGAGGTTACCAAATTGAGAGGACTTTAAGGTGTGCTGAAGAAATCAAATCCAAACAAAGAGAAGAAAGAAGATACAATCAAATTGCTCGCATCACATTGTAGATCAATTACAAAGTAATTTCTCTATGTATAGATTGTTTTATGTTTTTTGTTTCCAATATGTACAAAGTAATGTATAAATATGTTATGGCTTCGCTGAAATTAAGCTTCAGTATAAAGTTTTAAAAGGGTATTTAAAAGTGTCCAAAATGTTGTAAATTTACAGTTTCTTGAGAAATCTCAGTTGGGAGAGCTAGGGGAGGATTTTAAATTTTGAACATAATATTGTTGAGGAGAGATGAGTCATTTCCTTCTCTTGTCAAAACCAAGAAAGGCAGAGAGATCTACAACCTCATATTTTTATTGTAAATGACTAAATGTTATAATCCCAAGTTTTGTAAGCAAAGCAGTCAACTATGTGTGTAATTTCCATTTTACTATTAATAGTTATCCCTTTGTCAAAATTGACAGTCACGTTTGATTTTTCATTTTGTTTGTGGCCTAATTATAAATGTGTCCATTCAAATTATTACCTGATTTTAATTTGACTCGACAAAAATTTCAATTGAGTCCTTAATTGAATAATTTAATTCAATTGACTTCTAAAGTTAACTTCAACTTAATTGAAAATTTTCACATGAAGAACTCAATTGAGATTTTTGTTATTTGAAGGGGTAAGTTAAAATTGAGTGACAGCTTAGAGAGATATTTTTGTAATTTAGCCTTTATTTAATATAATTAAGATTTGTTAAAGACGTACTTATTTTTTTGAAAGGCAAAAAGGTTTTAATTCTGTAAAATTAAAATTGAACCCAAAATATTTATATAACAAGAGTACTTCTATATACACTAATTGTGGCTAATATATATATATATATATATATAGTGATCGATGGAGATGCAAGCAAGTAATATTAATTAGTAGCTAGGCTCTACAAAACTAGGGAACTTTGAAAAAGACTAAAGCATCAACCACCTTTAAGAGATGTAGACACCTCTGAGACTCTGTAATTTGGATGTTCCAATTTCACCATCTCTCACTTGGAGAACCATTCATTAGTCCTTTTTAGTATAAATACAAGATTAATACTTGGAACAAATGATATGCAAAGGAAAATGATATATTAAAAAAAAGTTGTAGACTTTCATCGCGAATAGAATTACTCACAAATTATTCATGCATGTATTTATTTACGTAATGTATTATTGTACCTTGTCGTAATAAAAGTCGCATGACACTACAAACAAATAAATGAAAGTTAGATCAATGGATGGCACCATTAACATAGAGTTGAATTAAGAAACAAGAAAGAATAGTTTTTAAGTAGGTTTTGATGTTGTTTTCCTTCTTTTATCAGTTTCTAGATTGCTCAAGTGCATGGATTTACTTAATAATTTAGCCCTTACACTTGAGTTTTGTTATTAGTACAACTCAGTTTGTCCCCTTTCATTGCCTACCCACTTTCTTTCTTTTTGTATAAAGTTGTATCTGATCTAAGTTACTTGGTATATTTTACTAGTTTATTAAGAGGATGAGGACTGAAGCATTATGGTTCTCAATAAACAATTAAAACTCTATGGACTTAAATTAATCATTCCATGCCTCATAACCTTAAGACGCTAACCTAACTTCTATAGTTATTTAATTTTTAATTAAAGTTAATCAAATGGTTTTCTTCCTTTTGATAAGGGAATATAATGGATCAAGCATGAGTATTTCTAATAAGGAATAATTTGATGATGTTGGATTACATGGGGAAACTTCTATAGTCCTTCGCGAATAGTGATTGTGTTTTGGAAATTTCTATGAGGGTCTCATACTTAGCATAGGTGCATGCTCATTAGTACCTACTAACATTTTAATTAGTCTTCCATAAAAAGAATTAAAACAAAAATTTGTTTCGAAAAAAGAGTTCATTTTTTATTAATAATAGAATAAAATGACATAATATTTTAAAATTTAATATTATAATATAATTTTACTATCATACCATCACTACTAAACTAAAAACTCACCATATTTAGGGATTAATATTATATCCTTAAAATCTACAAATTTCGTAAATAGAACTCTTTTATAGAATAAAAAAAATTAACATTATTATATAACTCTTTTTATGGAACAGAAAGAATAATCTTGGTAAATAGATATCGACCCAAAGAATATAATGCAAGTCCTATTCTTCAAATATTGTTTTTAATTACTTTCCATATCTATCAAAATTGAATTTAGTAGTAAAGTGTGTGTGTGTGTGTGTGTGTGTGTGTGTATATATATATATTTTTTGTTATCATCTTTTCACTTATATTTTAATAAAAATAATATAAAAATTAATTTTAAAAATAATTAATTTGACTTTAAAAAATTAAAACTGAACATTTAATTTGAGAGGGAGGTGATTTAAAGTATAAACCTATTGCATTTCTCTTTGAGAAGGGTTAAGAACTAGTGCGGCAAAAAGCCCGTTAAAGTTTTCTCAAAGGTATGTAGCAAAGCCCAGTATTATAGATTGGCCCAACTTATAACGTGAAAAAATGGTGCTAGAATACGACATTATAGTCTCTCCGCACACTCACTTGTGTGTAATTATTTTTAAATATTAATAATTAAAAATAAATAAAATGTTAAATAATGAAAAGAGATATGTGGGTAAGTGAGAGTAGAATATGAGAGTAGTGGAGAGAGAAGTAGTCAAGTAGGTAAGTGGGAGTGTGTGAGAATAGTGAAGAGAATAATGTATTGATAAAATTAATTATTATTTTTTTGTGTTAGTTTCATAGTTTGGTTATCAAAAGCTGGAGATTTTATTATATAAATAAGAGTAATTTTATTTAATATTTTATTTGTTTTAAATTATAAGATTAATGTTGACTTTTGAAAAGTCAATTTTAAATATTTTTAAATTAAAAGTTGACATGAATTCAATTATTTTATGTTAATAAAATTAGGAATATTATAAATTACCTAAAAGTACTGCGAGCTATAAAATTTATTATTTTAAAATCTTAAATGAATCGTGTCAATTTTTAATTTAAAAATATCTCTCAAATTAACTTTTAAAAAGCTATATAATTATTTCATGTATACACATGAAATAAGCGGAAAGTGTACGGAAATTTAGTAAAGACTTAAGTAACTTATCCAGCCCCCATCAGGCGGGCCGACCAAACGAAAGATTGTAGGAACTATTCCAGAGACCTAACGTTGGGCATTGCCAAAGCCCAAGAGGATTGGCTACGAATTTGATATAAAGGTCCAATTACTTTATCTAGTTTTTTTTGTTGTACAAAATTTTAATTACGTAGATGTAGATGGATTAGATTCGACTCGAGTGTAGCCCACTAGATTAAAACATTAGCTAAAACCAACAAGCTGGTGAACAATTTGTTAAACATGTTATGTTACTGCATGCTAGCCCAAGTCTTTAAAATTTCAGCCCAACTTTCATTAAATAGAAAGTGGGTCGAAAATAAAAGAGAAAAGAACAACATTAGCTTCTTCTTAAATTGGATACTAATACGTACATGCTGTGAAAAGTTGGATATGAGAAAATTTGGTGAACAAGTAACAACAATCACTATATATGTTTGACCCTCAACTTCAGATTGCTGCATGCTTTACTTCTTTGGTTTGCAATTTGGGGGGAAAGGTCCTCCTAATTTTTCTGTTAGTGGAAAAAAGGTGTTTGTTACTGTGAATTTTGGGTGTAATTTCTATGTTTTGAGCTTGTTCCTTGATTTTTATGGCGATGTTGGGTCTGATGATGAGGATTCAAAGGCTCAAGCTAGCGCAGACAGTCTATGAAATTGATATCATGAGAGTTTGTCTGAATCATAGTCTAGTAGCATATACGTACAGAATATGCTCAAGGAGATGAGCTAGCTCTTCACTATTTATATCATTAACAATGATGATAGCACAAGAATTGGGAAGAATGGGCATGCAGGAGATGATGCCTTGCGCATCATAATGGGTAAGACCCTCCAACCAAACAAAGTGTGGTTACTTAAATTGGCAAATGACACTCGCTTTTTGCATGAAGAAGATGATGATACTTTAAATCTACGTACATCTTGAGGTTTTTGAGAGCAAGAATTACGTACTTGTCGCATCATCCACTAAGGTTACAAGGTTAATCTTTTATCTTTATACTTCAAGGCTAGAAAATGGGCTTCTGATTTTGCCACCAAGTTTAGATGGTACAGATGATACATCAGCCAGCCAGCCATTATGAACATCATTTCTTTCCACTCCTCGAGGTGAATTTTCAGGGGCGGACTACTGTTACGGATTATTTAGGTAATGGAAGGCTAGGATTAACCCTTAGGTAGTTCTACGACTAGGATTTCATTTGGAGTTGTAATAGTTAGTATTGTACTGGGAGCATACAGAAAAATCTATGAAAAATATCAAACCAAATGCCCATCCTCTCCCTAAATTCTTTTCTTCTCCCTTTCTAATTTTTCAGGAGTACTCTAGCAGGACTAAAAAAATTGCTACACCTTTACTCGTATATACAGAAAACAAACTGAAGTATATATTGATATTTTCACAAAAGGAAAGGAGTGATAATGGAAGCACTCACAATTAATTTTAAAAATGTCACAAATTATTTTCCAATCAGTATTACATTAGACACTCAATATAGGAGCAAACATGAAATAAAAATACACAAAGTTTGGTAATAATGCAAATGAATCTGATTTTACGGAACAAAACGGATACTAAGAAGTGTGCTTTATTCAAAACAATTTCTAGGATTAGGGGTCACATTACATATTACCGGAGAACCACAAAAATTTACAGCAAAAAGAGTTGTAATACTTTACACATGATTAATGAATATATATTATGTGTGTGTTGAATGTTTTAAATTACAGTTGTTACATACAAATATATACTCGTGTAAATTCTATGTACATGTATAAAAGTGTAAGAAAATAAAGGTGTAGATTAGGGGTTAATTAATTAGTACCATCATTAGTTGTTGAACCAATGCCAACCTGCAACCATGGAGAAGAACTCCCATTAATGTTCATGTCCTTTAGCTCACTTAGCTTTGCTAACTTTACTTTACTGTCAGCTTCATCATCCACACTTTGCATAGAAACTATATTACTCTTGTTGGTGTTATTATTCTTATGATCCTCATCATCAATTAAATGATGATGCTGATTATGGTGGTGACGGTGGTGGAAGTGGAAGTGATGTTTATCTTCCCCATCCACATCTACCCAAGATTGTAAGTTTATTTCTGTGGACACTTCAAAGCTGAGTGGGTTCCACGGGTCCCGCCGGATTCCGGCAATATCGTCAGCCGGTGCCGGAAGGTTGAGATCAAGTGGGTCGGATTTGTTATAGTGAGGGGGAGGTCTTCGATAAGTATTGTGATCATGAAATGGATGGTGATACTTAACAAGTGAAGATGTGTCCGGGGAATTTGAAGTAAGCCAGTGACACCTTTTGTGCCCTCCTAGGGCTTGACCCGATAAAAAAACCCGGTGACAAATGGAGCATTCATGGACTTTTGATTTCCTTTTTGACGCTCCGACTAATGGAACACTCGGGCCATGTTCATATTGAAATGAAGGGTTTGACTTAGAATGGAAGAATTCTTCATGTGTGATGACATTATCATCGGCTGGACTATCGTGGAATTGACTGCCTCGGGCTGCGAAACATCCCTTGACTTTCTTGTGACTAGCTCTATGTCCGCCCAATGCTTGGTGGGAGTTGAATACCTTTTTGCATGCTTTACATTCAAACATACCTTTTGCGACCCCTTTGGCCTTGCCTAGTGACAAAGGCCTTGCCAAAGGAGCGAGAAATGCTGTGATAGGATTCCTCCTCTCCTCGTTTTTACTTGCAGAAGCACATGATTCCTCTGGCTCCATGTCAGAGGGATAAACCTTGGCATTTGATAATGCCATGAGGCATTTAGCGAGGGCGAGGTCTTCATCCTCCGATGGATAAAGTGAACTAAAGCTTCCAACTTTAGCCCTAAATGATCTCTTCCTTTTAGACCATCCACACCCTCTTCGTCCGCCATCGTCCTCGTTTTCTGAGCCCGGGGAAGAAACGAGAGACTCGGCTTCGGAGCTACATTTTCCATGCTCAAGAAAAGATTTCCAAGATAAGAATTCTTTACCACAATTTTCACAAACTCGACAACTCTTTAGTCGATTAGGGTTTGTTCTCAATGCGTACATACGCTTGTTACTATTCCGATCACTTCCTCCAACTTTATCCTCCCAATCGCTGGCCGGTTCTTCGTCGTCGAGATTACCACTCTCATCTCCTATACCATGTGCTCTCATGTGTCCACCAAGAGCCCTCCCACACATAAAACCTTTCCTACAAATCCTACAAAAATGCTTAAAATTTGATTGTTGTTGGTCTTCACTACAAGCCATGATCTATACAAGTAAGACAATAAAAGGAGAAGGTATGAGAGAATTAAAATACATAAAAAGAAAGAAGATTTTTTAATAATTTTTATTAATTATGAAGAGAAATAATGGAGCTGAAATTATGTTCTTGTAGTTGAAAAAGTTGTAACCTTGAATGGTGAAAAGAAGGTTAGTCCTAGTTTTTAGTTAGAGTAATGGTTTGTGGAGGAGAGAGAGAGAAATGAGTGTGAGTTTAGAGTGTGTGACAAGTGGAAGGAGGGTAGGAAGGTGAGAGACTTTTTCTTTGGAGTGGCACTGGTGGCGCCGCCGTCAAACAACCCAATGGACGGCGGAGAAAGATAAATATATACAAATAATATACTCTAAAATATGCATTTGTGTGTATGTAGACTATTTTTGGAAGAGTGGTGTGTGATTGAGGGAGGAGTATTTTTCGGTTGTCCGTCCAGTTAAGTAAAACTAACTGCCAGGCTATTCATATATATCGTTTCAATTCCAAGCCAAGAAAACTAAACAATGCTTCTCCTCGTATGTAGGTTGGTCCATGCTGCTTTTCCACACAAATGTACATATAAGTATCACTAATCCTCTCTTTTTCTCTCTCCTACGTCCTAATGGAGTTTATTTCTCATGTCTATCATTAACCTAAATATAAGGGGAGAAATATTCTCACGAGTTATTGACAAATAACACAAAAATTAATTTAGAGAAATTACATATATTGCAATTTTATATATCAATTTTTTTTGTCAGTTATATAAATAAATATGAATAGTAACTTTTTTAAAAATATATGTAATTGATGTAGTGGGCCACCTTTATATATAATCATATCCGGTCTCTAGTATTGAAATCTTTTGCAGCTGTAATTGAATAAAAACTTTAGAAATATATAGTAGATCTCATTAATTTAAGTGCACTTTAAACCTTTAAAATTTTAACATTTTATAACTTAAATCCTAATATTTCTATTTTAAGAAATTTAATTTTAGTGTCCCTGAACTTTTTTAAATAAAATTTTTTGGCCACCAAATTTTGCATTTCTTGTGGAATAAGTCATAAAGAGTCAATTTAATCTTTTAAATGTATATATCATTTATATTGGCTCAAATTTATACTTTTTTTTTTATGACACATTAATCAATTGTCTACGAGTTTATGTGGACGCATGATTAATATATGGAAAAAGATATGAGTAATGATGTTTTGCAGTGATTAATGCAATGATATTTATAAAAAATGATGGGATCCACCATGTAAATGGTGGGTCCCACCATTTTTTATAAAGATAAGTGTATGGATCATTGCAAAGGTAAGTGTACATAGCAAAGCTATATATAACTCTGTCTTCTGTAAAAAAATTTGGTTCCCCGGTAACATGTAATGTGAACCCCTAATCCTACAAATTGTTTTGAATAAAACACACCTCTTAGTATCCGTTTTGTTCTGTAAAATAAGATTCATTTACATTTATTACCAAACTTTGTGTATTTTTATTTCATGGTTGCCCCTATAGTGACTGTCTAATGTAATAGTGATTGGAAAATAATTTGTGACATTTTAAAAATTAATTGTGATAGTAAATATTATTTTTAAAAAAATTACAAGTGAGGAAGAATTTGAGGAGAGAAATCGCATGAGTAAGACCTTTTATACATCAGTTATATGATATATCATGTATGTGATGATATATATGAGGTCGGATGTTGCTTACACATTTAGTGTGACAAACAGATATTAGTCCAATCTTGGAGAAGAACACTAAAAGCTAGGCACTGAAAAAATATCTTAAAATACTTAAAAAGAACTAAGAATGTGTTTTTTGTTTATGATGAGTTTGATTTGAAACTAGAGAGCTATTCAAATTAAAGTTTTCAAATTGACTAAGATGATAACAAATTTGTTTCAGGTTATGTGTTTACCTTGAACGGTGGTGCAGTGAGTTAAAAGAGTTACAAGCAGTAAACAGTTGTTGATTTAGTGACAGAGGCAGAGTATATAATTGCAAGTGAATCTACAAAAGAGACTGTTTAGATGAAGAAATTCATTACAAAACTTGGAGTGGTTTTTAGCATTTAAGGATCAGTGCCTTTGTATTGTGATCACACTGAAGCTGTTGCACATGCCAAGAAACCTATGTCTCATCAGAAATTTAAACATGTGTTACGACGCTTTCATTTGATTATTGAGAAATGAGATGTCACTCTAGATCGAGTAGACTATTAGAATAAAATTGCATATATATTTACTAAAGAACTATCTCGATTAACAACAATTTGAATGCCACTTAGAAAAGATAGATGTTAGATATCAAGCCGATTGACTTTAGTACAAGTAAGAGACTGAAAGTAGTATAATCTTAAGTCAATTACATTTGATGTGATAGAGTATTTACTTTGTAATTTTATTCATTTATTAAAAAAAATGATTTAAAGACATTTATTTATCCATGCTTAAATAGTGTTATAATTAATTTTTGTGATAAACCTATAGTTTAGAATAAGACTTTTAGAATCATGACGAGATCATGCTAATAAGATCTAAAATATAGATAACTCAAAAGTATAACATTTCTAATGATAGGATCATTAATATGGGATTAGCGAATCCAAACAAATTAGTACATACTACGTTTATTCTTTTGAAGAGAATGATTAATCTTATAATTATTTGTGTTGAAACACTAAAGTAAGTATGTATGTGTTTATTAGAGAATAATTTCACTGAACGTGACTCATTTAAAAGAACACATAATAGAGTTTTATATACCTGTCAATAGGAGTTCCTATAGTGATGGTAGTACAAGTGATTCTTGGACTTGAGATCGTCATAGTAACTTGTGTATTTTGAGTTATATTTAATTTGTCATATTCTTTAAGACTCTTTGAGTGTATAAAAGGGTATGTTCAGGTGTAACAAAGTGTACATAGAGGTTGGTGAATGATTAACAAAAGATCTACCACTTCTAGTAAAAGGAAGAGAATGTCTTATGCGATTCGATTATTGATAACTTATAAATCCCTAGTCAGGATTGAATGAAAATTAGAAAATATTTTCTAATTAACATTAACTAGAGTTATACTTTTGAGAATTGAAATGCATAAAATCAAATACATAAAACTTGACAGATAAATTCATTATATTTGATTGAAATATTGTATGGTAGAAGGATTTAATTGTACAATAACTATTTACTTAATATGTTCTTTATGGTAAAACGTGAATTTCATATTATCCAGATAGTCGTGATATGTTAAGAGGTGTCACTTATAATGTAGAATTAATGTAATTAATTTTATTAATTATACACAAGAATTAAAAGATTTTAATTCGTTTAAAATTAGAATAGTTCTAATTTTATTTATTCTATTACTGGCATAATATTGAACCTAAAGGGACAGACCATAAAAGAAAAATATTAATTTAAAAGTAACTGGCTCAAATAATAATAAATTAAGTATATTTAATTTATATCATAGTGGAAAAAATTAAATAACTTAATATTTATAATAAAGTATTTAAGAAATACTAATTATAAATTAATAAAAAGTATTATTATTATTATTATTATTATTATTATTTTTATTTTTTATTATTATTATTATTATTATTATTATTATTATTATTATTATTATTATTATTATTATTATTACTCTAGTTCCTAAATAGTTTAGAAATTATATTAAAATCCTAAATCCTAAAGAGTTCAGAAAAGAGAAGTTGTCTATATAAAGAGATATTGTATTATGTTTTACTACTATTATTAATTCATTCTCAAGCCTAAATAGTTTAGGAGAGATTGAGAGAAAAATGACTAGCAATCCTAGGGTTTTTTATAACCCTAAATTACTTATTATTCATCTATATGCTCTGGGTAAATCATCATTGGAGTGCTACACACACTGAATAGCTTGTGTTTGAATTGTGGAATTGAAAGAACACACGAAGTAACAAAGAATTAGCACTTGAAGATCAAATCAACAATTAATTTATTTTCATACGGTATGATTTTAAACCTTCTTGAATTAATAATATCACATAAAAAATATTTCTGAGATTGCAGAAAAATTTAAATAGAATTTATATCATGCTTCCATATTTTACATACTAAGAGAGGGTGTCTATTTTGTTGATTTTGTTTGGGTAAGGTCTTATTTTTTATTAAGATCTATGGGGTTGTTTATTGTGGTTATATTCGTCTCGTTTGGATTTGGATTTGGGTTTGGGTTTGAGTTTGGGTGTCCTTTTTGTTAAGGGTGTTTGGACTGTGAAATATAATTTGTGTGCTTTGATTTCCTTTCTACATGCCCAAACTTAGGCAAAATTAAGGAAAACCTCATTATAGATGGCACATTTTATTTATTGCATCATTAAATTTTTAAAAATTAATATTATCTCATTAAACTAATTAAAAATTTAAAATTACACCATTTCGTTAATAAGATTATAAGATTGTATGAACGTAACTTTTATCCAACGTGGATATGTGAAAAAATAAAAAATATCAACAAAATTTGCATGGCAACCACATCAAACTAAAAAAGAATTAAAATAAATATTTTTTTTATTTTGGACATGATAAAAAAAATCTCAAAATTATAATAATAATAATAAATAAATTTTCCAACTCATTCGTCTCTCCAAACTTGTTTCCGATCGATCAAAGCCCGATGGATGAGGGTGGGCTTGCAGAGTTTCCTCTCTCCATCTCTCACTTCTCCCTTTCTTTCAGATCAAATTGAAAGCCCCAAAATTGTATCCCATTTTATAAAAACATCCATCCTCATCGTCATCACCGAATATGCATCGCTGGAATTCGCCGGAATTAGCCGCACCATCAATCTACATCATTCCAGAAGGGAAAAAAAGAATAAGAATATTATAGATCTAGGTTTTTTTAGTAGTTGAAGACGATGGGATGAAATCCTAATTTTTCCCCAAATTAGCATCATACATTTCTTTAATCACTACCAAAGTAGTTTCATTTTTTTTTCTTTCTTTCTAGTAGTTAACCAAGGTTTCAATTATTCTTAGAATCCAAAAGCTAAAGTTATGCACAGAATAGGAGAAAACAATTATCATCATTACCAAGTGGAAGAAGTGGTAAATTCCTCCTCCATTTTCATGGCTTTCAAGACTTGTTCATCTCTGAAAATGGAAGATTTTATCGGCAGTATACAACGGCGCCATCATATGCGTTCGTGGGTAAAGTAAATGAGAAAAGAGAGAGAAAAAACGAAACGGTAAAGCAAAAAAAGTCAAAGTTTATTTGTATTTTCAATTCTCATGTTGTTGTAAATCCACGTGGGATTGCCACTTCAATATAAATTTTTTTTTTTTTTTTCTGTCACGTATGAAAATTTTTATCTTAATTTAACGGCCGTTTATTCAATTTAACAGAAAAACTCAATTTTACTATTTTAATTAATTTATTACAATAATTTTAAAAATTAAAAATTTAATAATATATTAAATAAAACATGTCAATTATAAAAACAAATCATTAGTTATATATTAGATAGGAACATCTGTTAGATATGTTCAGCAGTGCGGAGATGAGTATGAACAGTGATGTTATTATTCAAATGTCTAATCAATTTGGATGCATCAATCAAAAGTTGGATGCTCGGGTAGGTAATACGGATTAAAGTTGGATTAACCAAAAAAAAGTATGCTTTGTATATCTTGTTAGTGTTGATTAATTAATTAATCCATTAATTAACCTAAATGATCATTATCAATATTAGATCCATGATCACCGACACAAATGCATGTTGACCTTAAAAAAGAGGTTTGGTTAAATAGCAAGAAAAGTGATGAACATAATAATGCTCCATTTGTGCTCCAATCCAAAACCTAACCACCACCAATTTGTTTCCTCCAGCTAATTAATTAACTCAATTACTTGATACCCAATCTCCATTATTTTCTAAACTTGCGTACCCACCTACAATTGGGATCTCCTACTGTTCAGCTTCAACATTTTGCTAAGCTCAATTTTACTAGCGTAAATGTTTATCCCATTTTGTATTGTGGTCCATGATATTTTTCACTCTCTTTAAAGTTTCTCAAATTTGTCACGCCATCTTATTAAATTAAGGAAAAACAATATGCTCACGTGTCAACGTTCCGTTAGTTAAATTAGCCAAATTATTTTTTTAGAGTCTATTATGCGTTTTTAAACTTATTTTGAGTAGCGAGCCGAAAAGATTTATAATTTATAACTCGAAAAAGTATATTTCGAAGTCAAATATGCTACTAACATGAATTATTTTTATATAAAGATATGATATTTTCGCATATAACTCTCGCATAAATTATTATTCACACTTATTATAATCTTATTAATTATGTTTGTGTGTCCAAGAAGAAAAGAGATGGAGATAGGTGAGATAGGTCAAGCATGTTTCTACAAGGGAAAATGCTATAGCCAATGATGGTAGCCAATGATATGGCCAATGACCTTTGTAAAAAAATGGTGGAACCCATCATAAATGGTGGGTCCCACCATTTTTTTACAAAGGTTATTGGCCAAGTTTTAAGGACAAAAGTAAGGCAGGCAAATTAAGGCGCAACAGAATCTCACTCCTACACGCCTAAAATCTGAAGTTGACCGTCCAACATTAATTGAAGCGAAGGACGTTACACTCGTGGGTTTGAATCCTCAACGAAAAGTAAATCCTTTTAGGGAAAGAACAATTTATTAGTATATATTATTATTATCTCTATAGATATAGAGTAGCACAAAGAAAGGAAAATAACTCATCATTTTTTGGATATCTAAGGACATACACACAGATATATTAGGGGATTTAATGATTTATATTTGTATATAAATCAACATTAATTCGGTTTGATTTATATTGAGTAATTAACATGGTTTGTAGATTTTTCTAGTTTTCATGAATTATATAGTTTCTTATTTTTTCTACACAAAACAAAACTCTAAAGTGCAATAATTCAAATTATTGCTTAATTTGATCAAATTCAACTCATTAATTAATTCGGTTTTGTAAGGAACACATTTTTTGTCAAATGAAGAGTACAAGATGTGTTAATTATTCAACTTTAATTATAAATCATCAATGATATGGAATACATATGTTCTCTCTGTTTTTTGAATTAAATATTTAATTTTTGACTTTTTAAAGTTAAATTAATTATTTTTTAATTTATTGTTTATATTATTTTTGTTAAAATATAGGAAAAAAAATATAATAAAAAAAGTATATACAATCTATTATTAAATTCAATTTTTATAATTTTAATTATTAATTTGACTTCATAAAGTGTTTTATTTGCGATGGAAGGAGTATGACCATTGTACTAATTTGCAGGATGCCCCCACAGAATTCAGAGCTGAGTAACCCAAGTCGTTAGACCATCACTCACACATGCCAAAGGACGCTGGTGACATCTTCTGGTCACCAACTAGTACAAAATGGTAGAGTTTTTCACAAATGATTTCTGGGCCCCTGTGGGACTCACTGGCTGCGAAAAGAAATATTCATATGTAAGTTAAAAAGACCCCTCTATATATATAATATTCAATTATTATATTTATTTTATTATTAAAGAGTAGAGTCTAATATAAATTTCATGTCACGTTCTATTTTTTAATTATGAAATAAAATATAATAATTAATTTTTAGAGTTAAATATTGTGTACATATATATTTATTCAGGTTAAAAATGCACTCCCAACTTATGCCGAAATCTAGACAAGACCAAGATTACATAAACTCAAGCGTTTTAAATTTATTATTATTATTTCCTATGTTTAGGTTTTTTGGTGGACGCCGAATAGAACTCGAACTGAACTCAAGTGAAAGGTTGCTACACATTTTCTTATTTTTAAATCATTGTGTTTCTAAGCTTTGCATTATTATAAAAAAAACATGTGTTTCTTGTCAATATTAAAAACAATATGTTTTTTTGTTCATTCTAGTATTATCGATTGAAACATAATTTGCTGATTATAAATCTAGTATTATCGTAATGGAAAGTCGTCCAATGTGTCCCGTTGGAGAAGTCATAATTTTTTTATTTTTTGTTTAGGTTATCGAAAAACATTGTGTACTAATTTTTTTATGAGTTAATAAATTTAACGAGAAAATAATTGTAATACTTTAATCGCACATCGAAACATATAAAAAAAATTATTTGTACATAAAAAATTAAAGTTAGTAACAATAATACATTTAGTCATAACTTTTTGAGTGAATTTACATTATTTAAATAGATTTAATTCGATTTTCACTCATGATTTAACCCGAAATTTATTCCGAACTCAAAATTCAACCAAACTGTTACTATAACATTTGAAGTTAGTCATTTTTTATTTAGTAAGTTGACCGTATGTAATTTTATTTATTTTTTTATAATTGAACTAAGGGCGTTAAAGTTTTACACAATTATTGTCCTATTTTTTGAAATATTTATATATATATACCGTTATGCATATTCTCTTTACGTCTAACTTAAGGTTGACAATTACCGAGTGTTTTAGTAGGGCATTCACCATTGAATGGGTCATATCTTTTGCATTTAACTAATAAATTGATTAAGATTGAACTTTAAGGGATGTATTGAGTTTTTGTGTGCGTTATTATAAACTTCATCTTTATTTATAAACCAATGTTATATATTCTTTGGGTTTTTAATTAAATGCTCAGTTTTAATTTTTTAAAGTCAAGTTAATTATTCTTAAAAATATAATATATTTATATATTTTTAATTATTAATACTAAAAAAATATTCAATTTAATTTTTAAAAATTAAAACTAAGTATTTAATTTAACACAAAAAAGAATAAAATTTTATTTTTATCTATATGATATGTTAGAACTTTGTTAGTATAGAGCCATCGAAGGTCAATTTCCTCGTGAATTGATAACCAATATTTGACATAAAATGTCAAAACTAGGATACCGTGAATTACCCTCCAAACGCCAATCTAACTTGGCCTATGTTGGTGTAGTAACTCCAAGAGGGAATCATTTTTGGTACACACTTATGTTTCAAACCTCCCTCATTTTTTGTACATAATTAGGATTCACAACGTTCGGTTTAATTGATTTTATATTTATAAAATAACTAAGTCATTTAGAGTTATTATAAAAAGTTAAAAATTAAAATCATTCACGCCTTTAGTCGATTGTGGACTTATTCGGGTATCGGTTAAATCGGTCGATTTAGACATTTTAAACTAAGAACAAATAAACAATTAAATATAAAATTAAATCATAAATTATCAAACAATTAAACACAATATACTATATTAGAGCGTTCTACTCTTCAAATTTTGACAAATACTTATGATCATTAGAAATAAGATTTTAAATTTCTTCTCAAGATAACTTAAGACCAAAATACTAATAACTCAAAAGGAGATTAAGCATACAAAAAATAATAAGCATCCATTAAGACTAAATTTTCTAGGTTGGTAAATAAAAATTATATCATATACTAAAAAGTTTGAGTATCATTTTATATAAATGAAAGTATATTCTATATATAATTATATTTATAAATATAAATATATTTATAACTGTATATATTCGGCTGGTTCAATCTGTTTCGAATTTTTCATGAGTGCAAATCTGAACTGGCAGACTAAGTTTCGATTTTCTTTATTTTATAATTGTCGACTTGTTGATTTTTTTAATTTTTGGCTCGGTTTGTCTCTTCCACTTTAATTGCGCAATTTAACACTATAAATTCTTGCTTGGCAGATAAGAATACAATCTTATTATTCATAACCTAATTAAAACATTGATAGAAATATATTAAAATTGTAATTTACAATTAAAAAAATTATTATTTATAATCTTATTATGCATAATAAAATGGAATTAAGCTGTAATCTCGTTATGCGTATTGAGAATCTAACAAGATTATCAATATATTTTCATTAACGTGTTTGGAATATACTTGGAACATTATGCAAGAATCTTAATTTTAATAGCTGAACTCCGATTTTATGTTTTTATATTAATTTTAAGAATGGAACAAGAATTATCACCACCAAATAAGATGTAATATCTACCATATAGTCTACGCATCTAAGAATCTCTCATTCGTAGCAGATACAGAAAATTGATAATTTCACATAAAAAAAATAATATTTTATATAAAAATAAGATATTTTCACATGAAAATATCATATAATAAGATTTTTCTGTCATTAATAATAAATTGGCTCCATATTTAAGTAACAGAGACTTTTGTGAAATTATCGAATAAAATACGAGATTTTTGAGGTTTTTATTTCACAATCTAATATAAAATACGCGTGTTGGAGCCAAATATGGAGCATTGAAATGGGACTAGGTCTTGAATTTCCCTAACAAAACGGCATTTACCCCCTCGTACCCCCACAAAACTCCATTCTCAAAGGCAAGAGGTTAGTTCATTTCACACCCTTCATTCCCAATAGACATTTCAACACTTGATCCAAAATCAATGGGAACATTTTACAAATCCATATCTTAATTTTACAATTAATTTATCCAATTAAAATTTAAGACAACAACAACAAAAAATCATCTTTTGGAAAAAAATAATTTATAAAACAATAATGTAAAGGGTTTAAATATAATCAGTCGAACCGGCATGCTTAGACCGGCAAAAAGGTAACAGAATAATAAACTTTTAATTAATTAAGTGTTTAATTTTAATTAATTAGGGATAATTACATTTACTGCAGCAAAAGTACTCTTTCGTTGACCAATGAGTAATTCAATCAACTGTATTATAGTGATGACAAGTGCCCCATTATGGCTACCAGTTTTATTTCTATTGGATTGTATGAATCATTGGGTCACAGTCGCGTGATGTTAACCAAGTGTGCCTATTCTTTAATTTAAGAGTATTTTGGGCACTCGTCGTTACAACAAACCCAGCAGTTTTCTTGACTTGTACATCCACAGGTTTATTCTAGTTCTCCTTAAATCCCCAAAATACCCCTCTCTATCTCCAAATAAAAAAGTTTAATCTTTATTTTAGAAAATAATTCAAAAAAAAAAAATCTGAAAATCAGATTATGTCATAAGGTTCAATATTTTTTTAATTTTAACATTTAATTTAGAAAAATAATATATCTTGTAATTTTAGACTTTTTTTATTACCAATGACGTTGATAAATATAAATGATAACTCTTTTAAAGATATATATGTAATATGGTGGACCATTTTTATAATTTTATCCAATTTTATGTATTATTTTTTTTCACAATTGTAATTAGATAAAAAAAAATACGTAATATGTAGCATGATTCATTTTTATTCTTAGTTTTTTTAAGCCAAAGAGTAATAATAAGGGTAATTTAGGAAATGTAATAAGTAGGAGTGGACATAAATAGAGAAACGGGCAAGGGTCGCATGTTACATGTTTCTCTTTCCGCCTTCATGCATACTACTATCATTATTCATTAATAAAGTTTGTAATTAATTGCTTTTGCCGTTTTTAATTTTTAATGAAAACTTACTCCTAATGAAATCCAAATATTAATTTTCTTGCATCTTTTTTATTAAATAAAAATCCAAAAATATTTAATTTGTATATATCTCTGGGTGCAGCAATGCTTGTCACCTACTCCTTTATAGTTTCCATTCTCTCGAAAACAGAGAGAACTCTAGAGCTCTCAAAACCATTCTAGAGAGAGAAAGTGGTGGGGAAATGGAGAAACGTAGTTGTAAGCTCTGTTATAGGAGTTTTGCTAATGGCAGAGCTTTAGGTGGGCATATGAGATCTCATATGCTTAATCTTTATGTACCACCAAAAACAGAGCAACCCAGTAAGCTACTCGGTGAGGAAACCGAGTCAGCTCAGTCTTCTTCTTCCTCAGAAGAAGAAAAAGAGCTTGAGGAGGAAGAAGAAGATAAGGGGTTGTTTGGTTATGGGCTTAGAGAGAATCCCAAGAAGAGTATTCGGTTAATAGATCCTGAATTTTCTCTTTCTGCTGCTAATCCTGCTGTTCCTGCTTCTTCATCTGTTGTTCTTGATCAGGATAGGGAAAGTGAAACAGAGTCGTCAAAGAACCAGCCAATTCTTCGAAGAAGGTCGAAAAGGATTCGAAAATCGGGGATTTCGGAGAACCATTTTGTCCATGATCATGTGTACTCATCAGCTGAATTGAAGAAGCCAAAGTTGGTTATTGAGAAATTTGGCAACAACGGTGTTGATTTTTCATGTTTGGATACAGAGCCAGTGAGTTCAATTTCGGATACTACCCCGGAGGAAGATGTTGCTTATTGTTTGATAATGCTATCAAGGGATAAGTGGAGGAGAGAGAAAAATGAAGAACAGGAAGATGAAGATGAGGGACCCATTAAGAAATATATGGATTTGGAGTTTTCTGATGAGGATGATGATGATGATGAATCTGATCCAGAAGAAGAAGTTGTGAAAGTTAACAAATCGAGTAGCGGGCCTAGGGGGAAATATAGATGTGAAACTTGTAACAAAGTTTTTCGATCTTATCAAGCTTTAGGGGGTCACAGGGCAAGTCACAAGAAGATTAAAGCGATGGATGCTCGAGAAATTTTAATGGCGGAAACGGAGGATAATGCAGGAGGTTCAACAATCGTGGAGGAGAAAATTCATGAGTGCCCTGTTTGTTACAGAGTTTTTTCATCTGGGCAAGCTCTTGGTGGACATAAGAGATCACATGTTATTGCTAACAATAATAATAATCTGGTTAAACCATTAACCAAACATGGTGCTACAAGTTTGATAGATCTTAATCTTCCTGCTCCAATTGATGATGATGAGTTTAGCCAAATTGAGCTTTCGGCAGTTTCTGATGCTGAATTTGTCCACCCCATGAAGAGATGAAGCTCAAGAAAATTGATTTAAAAGAGGTAAAGCTTTGGGTTCCTTTTTCTTTTTCTTTTTTCTTTTTTAAAAAAAAAGCTCTTTTGTTATATCCATGGATCCACAGTTCTATTAAGATGTTTATTTTGTTTGGGAAATTGGCTTTTTCATTCATAATTTGACTGTAATTGATTTGCTCTGCATTATGTTGTGCTGTTGCTGTAACAGCTGATTTAGAAACATCTTTTAATGGAGGAACCAGAGCAATTTATTTTACTTCAATTTGTTGCCAAATAAGTTGTGTTTTGGTTGAGAAATGCAGCATTGTCATTGTGTGATTAATGGGTACCAATGTTCACACTCCAACTGTTTTTTCAATGCTTTCAACAGGAGAGAAAAAGAAAATAAAAAATGCAATCTTGGAAAAAGTTTATCAAGAAAATCCCATAATATTTTATTATATAAAGAATGCCATAAATATTGTACATTTATGTAGCGACTAATATTTGAACAAGAGACAATACTATTTCCACGTGTATTTTTGATATTTTTATATAATTTATTCTCAAATAAAGACGAGACTCACTTTATACTCATGTGAAAGAAGATCGTATGAAAATATCAAAAATATATATAAAAATATCAGTTCCCTTAAATAAGTATTTGTGACAATTCTATTAAAGACGTATAATATGATATAGAAAAGACATGTAGTATGATAAGTCTCTTTTTCAAACTTATTTAATTTTATGTATTGATATATTTCGTAATTGTAATTTAATAAAAAATTCTCGCAATACCGAACTCTTTATTACATGAAGGATCTTCCACCTGTCAATACAGTCAAGAGTACAATTGGTGAAGCTAAACCAGAAGAAGCTAGTCCCTCCATTCTTAATTATTTGACGTTTTAGAGAGTTATTTTTATTTTTTTATATTTGACGTTCCTATATTTTTAGGACATATTAATTACACTATTTTCTTAATTAGCCCTAAACATCAATACTCTCTCGAATCCTCTCTCATCTTTTTTAGGCTATTTTTTCTCTTTTAATTTATCCCTATTAGATAATTATTTTTCCCTCTTTTGTTCCTAATTGATTTTAGAGAAAGAAATAACTACATCAGATTAGGAGTAAGCTACTGTTTATATTCCTTTCCTTCACAAGATAATGATATTTAGTCTCTATCAATTATTTTTTATTTATATTAGATTTATTTAATAGCTTGCTTAATTTCTTTGTAGAACCTTAAACATTACATATTTAAGAATGGAGGGAATAATTCTCTTCTTATCTGCTGCTCTGATTATATTATCTCTTTCCCATATCTGAATTCCCAGGCTAGCACAAACTAAAAAGGATGTAGGGAGAGATATATATTATAATAATTTAACATATTAGACATCAAAGATAATAGTCTAGTTATAAAGACCTGTCTTTATTATATAGAGTTTACATATTTGAGTTTATCTCTCAGTCGAAATAAAAAAATTGTACTGATTCAAGTCTATTCGTAGATTGTATTTTAATAAATATTTACTCGATCCTTGAAAATTTGGTGAGCATCTATAATAATTAATTGGTAACATTCTCTCCGCAGAACTTTATATCTACTGTTCTTTTTATAGAATATAAAGAAAATAGGACTCTAGCTTTTCTTAGGAGAAACATACAAGGTAAGTTTCACCTGCAATAAAAAAAGAAAACCAAATGCATTTCTTTGGATGATACTATGCTTTGCTTGAAGCCATAATTCTCTTTCTAATATTATTCCTTCCTTGTCTTGCTTTTACAAAGGGAAATCAATAAAAAAGAACAGAGAAGGTTAAAACAGAAATCAAATGAGCTAGAGCTACAACCAAGTGAAAGTGCTAGCAGTAGAAATGTAGAATATACCACCTGCTTCTCATGTTTTGTGACTTTTCTAATGTTTGTTTCCTATTCCTCTCAATGAGATAATTAACACATGCAGTATTTTTTTTAAATTAATAATTTATGAGATTAGTTCAATGACATCTAGCTAGTTCATAAAGGCTTTAATAGGACTTTTTCTTTTTTCTCTTCTTTTCTTTATTTTTTTTTAAGAAAAAAAGTCTTGGGTAAATGTTAAGCATGAAGCATTCTGATATGTCTTTGGTTGAAGGCTAATCTCTTTGCTAAAAGTAATTATCCTGGTGTATCACTTCCAAATTCATTACGATTGTAATTAAAATGAATTTAACATGACATGATATATAATTAGACCGATTTTTCTCTTCAAGAAAATTAAAATTTAAAGAAAATGGTGCAGTTGACTCGGTTATTATGTAACTTAATATGTGCATGATTAGACCGATTCCTCGTGAAAAAAATTGATGAAGATGATGTTATAATTATAAGCCCATCTTATTATTTGCATATGAGAAGTGGAAATGTCCTCTTCAAGAGAAACTTTTCTCATGGGTGTTTTAAAACATGCCCTGTCATGCTTCTTACTACTATTATTCTTATCGTTTTTCTTCACTATCTTTTAATGCTTATGAACTTTAATAGATTAGTGATGTAATCAGCCACAAAAATACATTACCAAACTGTATAATTTATAGTGGTGGTGGAGATGGTGGTGGTGGGACAGGGTTAGGGGTTGGCTGACTGGCCTTATGGTTGTGCTGAGTCGGTTGGTCGGTTCTTGTTCCATTCACAACATGCATGATCCAAAGATTAATTAAAGAAAGAAACGAACTGAAGGCATGCAAAACTGCAGAGGGATTTGTTTTGTGAGACTGAGTGAGACTTTAGCTAGCGCGCATTCCATCTCACACCAAATGCTGATGCAGGGGGAAGGCTTTTTTATTCTTTTTTCTATCTTCTTTTGCGTCTGTGAAAATTGTAGATATAACGTACTACAAGATTATATTTTTATTCCATTATACCGACACGGTGCTATGCACCTGTACATCGATCATACACACATATGCTGATATTTCCCTTGTTAATTATGACTTCGAGAAGGCTAAAGAGGATTGAGTCACCAAGAAAACCTTTTAATTAATGCTGTGATTTTGTCGAGCCTCGGGGGAAGAATCTGCCGTAATGCATGCGGGAAATTTTATTAAAAAAAACCATCGAATTAAAGAGAGTCGTGTTCTTTGCATGAATCTTTATTTTTTTTATTCTTATATATGTGTGTAAATTTGTTATTTATTGTAAGATTTATCGAATATAAGATGACGGAATATATATGAGTTGAAAGAATTAATGAAATAAAATAATCCTTCTCTTTTAATAATAAATCCCATTCCTTAACTTCTTCATGAAATAAAAATGGAGAAATTAAAGTGAATTTTTAATCTATCCAAATAGTTCCGGAAACCATCATCAAATATATATATATATATATATATATATATATATATATATATATATATATATATATATATATATAGGGGAATGATCCATAGCAAGCGTTTGCTATGGATACTATTCCAGCAAACATGCCTTCAACCGTTAAAATAATAATGTTAGAGGATGAGATGATTTCCACCCGCTATCTAAGATAACGGGTAGGACAAAAAAAATAAATTCATAGTCCACCCGGCATCTTAGTTAGCGGGTGGAGTGAATTTTTTTTTTCAAAAAAATCCTCCACCCGCTAACTTAGATGCCGGGTGGAGTGAATTTTTTTTGCTTTTGTTTAGACTAAGTTTTAAAAAAAAATTCTCCACGGGTGGAAAAAAAAATTGATTTTTGAATTTTTTTTTTTTTTTTAAACTTAGTTTGTAAAAAAAAAAAAAAACTCCACCCGTCAACTAAGATGACGGGTGAGAAAAAAAATTTCATTTTTGAATTTTTTTTTTTTTTTTAAAACTTAGTTTGTGAAATAAAAACAAAAAAAAAAAAACCCACACACACACACTCCACCCGTCAACTAAGATGACGGGTGGAAAAATTTTGATTTTTAATTTTTTTTTTTTTTTTTTTTTTTTAAACTTAGTTTGTAAAAAAAAAAAAAAAAAAACAAACTCCACCCGTCAACTAAGATGACGGGTGGAAAAAAAATTTAATTTTTGGATTTTTTTTTTTTTAAAACTTAATTTGTAAAATAAAAAATAAAAAAAAAAAAACTCCACCCGTCAACTAAGATGACGGGTGGAAAAAAAATTTGATTTTTGGATTTTTTTATTTTAAACTTAGTTTGTAAAATAAAAAATAATAATAATAAAAAAAAAACAAACTCCACCCGTCAACTAAGATGACGGGTGGAAAAAAATTTGATTTTTGATTTTTTTTTTTTAAACTTAGTTTCTAAAATAAAAATAAAAAAAAAAACTCCACCCGTCAACTAAAATGACGGGTGGAAAATTTTTTGACTTTTGAATTTTGATTTTTATTTTTTTAAAACATAGTTTGTAAAATTAAAAAAATAAAAATAAAAAACTCCACCCGTCAACTAAGATGACGGGTGGGAAAAAATTTTGATTTTTGAATTTTTTTTTTTTTTTTTTAAACTTAGTTTATGAAATAAAAACAAAAAAAAAAAAAAAAAAAAAAAAAAAAACACTCTCCACCCGTCAACTAAGATGACGGGTGGAAAAATTTTGATTTTTAATTTTTTTTGTTTTAAACTTAGTGTGTAAAATAAAAATTCAAAAAAAAAAAAAAACAAACTTCACCCGTCAACTAAGATGACGGGTGGAAAAAAATTGATTTTTGATTTTTTTTTTTTTAAACTTAGTTTGTAAAATAAAAAAATAAAAAAAAAAACTCCACCCGTCAACTAAGATGAGGAGTTTTTTTTATGTCTTAGTTAATTTTTTTTTTAACATTAGCTAACGCATAAAAAATAAAAAAAATTCAAAAACTCCTCCACCCGTTAGCTTTGGTGGCGGGTGGAGTTTTTAAATTTATTTTTTTTTTTTTTTTTTTACATTAACTAAGACATAAAAAAAAAAAAAAATTACAAAAACTCCTCCACCCGTTAGCTTTGGTGGCGGGTGGAGTTTTTAAAATTTTTTTTTTTTTTTTTTTTTTTAACATTAACTAACGCATAAAAAAAAAAAAAAAAAAAAAAAATTCAAAAACTTCTCCACCCGTTAGCTTTGGTGGCGGGTGGAGTTTTTATATTTTTTTTTTTTTTTTTTTTTTTTACATTAACTAATGCATAAAAAAAAAAAAAAAAAAATTTCAAAAACTCCTCCACCCGTTAGCTTTGGTGGCGGGTGGAGTTTTAAAATTTTTTTTTTTTTTTTTTTTTTTAACATTAACTAACGCATAAAAAAAAAAAAAAAAAAAAATTCAAAAACTCCTCCACCCGTTAGCTTTGGTGGCGGGTGGAGTTTTTAAAATTTTTTTTTTTTTTTTTTTTAACATTAACTAACGCATAAAAAAAAATTAAAAAAAAAAAAAAAAATTCCTTCCTCCACCCGTTAGCTTTGGTGGCGGGTGGAGTTTTTAAATATTTTTTTTTTTTTTTTAACATTAAGTAAGGTATAAAAAAAAAAATAAAATTCAAAAACTCCTCCACCCGTTAGCTTTGGTGGCGGGTGGAGTTTTTAATTTTTTTTTTTTTTTTTTTTAACATTAACTAATATATAATAAAAAATAAAAAAAAAAAAATTTCCTTCCTCCACCCGTTAGCTTTGGTGGCGGGTGGAGTTTTTAAATTTTTTTTTTTTTTTTTTTTTTCATTAACTAAGTTATAAAAAAAAAAAAAAAAAAAAAAAATCCTTCCTCCACCCTTTAGCTTTGGTGGCGGGTGGAGTGAAAAAAATGTTTTATTTTTTTATTTTTTTTACATTAACTAAGGTATAAAAAAACATTCCTCCACCCATTAGCTTTGTTGCCGGGTGGAGTGAAATTTTTTTTTTTTTTTTCTTTCACATTAACTAAGTAAAAAAAAAAAAAAAACTTCCTCCACCCGTTAGCTTTGTTGCCGGGTGGAGAGAACTTTTTTTTTTTTTCACATTAAATAAGATGAAAAAAATAAAAAAAACATTCCTCCACCCGTTAGCTATGTTGCCGGGTGGAGAGAACTTTTTTTTTTTTTCACATTAAATAAGATGAAAAAAATAAAAAAAACATTCCTCCACCCGTTAGCTATGTTGCCGGGTGGAGAGAACTTTTTTTTTTTTTTTTTTCACATTCAATAAGATGAAAAAAATAAAAAATAAATAAAAAAAATTATTCCTCCACCCGTTAGCTATGTTGCCGGGTGGAGAGAAATTATTATTATTATTTTTTTTCACATTAACTAAAATCAAACATCAAAAAACACATGCCTGCATATGCATAGATAACAGGAAACATACAAAAAACA